>JAECUM010002377.1:0-98158 GCA_016617855.1 Megalonaias nervosa
GCTATGCACAAAGTTGAATCCAGGTCTGTGATGCAGAGCTAAAGCTATTGTGTTGGAAATAATTTGTCATCACTCTAATGATCTTGGCTTTAATCATTGCCACCAAAAACTGATATGCTCTTTCGTACCCTATAAATAAGGTAACATCAGCACCTTGGCTAGCGAAAATGACTATATACAGGCCATCAAAAATGTTTCGTCCAGTTATGTGATGTAGAAGTATAGAATTAATACCATGGTGCAGAAACCAACCTTCTTTCAGTCAGTGACCTTGACGTTTTGACCGTAAAATTAAGAGGCTCCTTACCTAAGTGCAAGACATGAATAACCTTTGGTGATGTTATATGGTGGGGAATTTCAGTTAGTCTGCAGAATTGAGATCAAAAGGTGGATAGATGGACATCATAACATTATCGATTCCATTTGATGGCAGGCATATAAAAACAGTTATGTCTGGCTTAGGATGACAATTTTTCTCAATATTTTAAAGATGTAGAGCTTAGAAACACACAAAGATATAAACTTTCGGATACAAAATGCATACAAATTATACAAAAAAATTGAAATATGTCTGCATGCAGCAAAACGCAAATTAAAACAGAAAATGACAGATAAACGTTTCAATTACAAAGGTTGATTTAATGTGAGTTTAAACACACCATCATGCACTATTTGAAAACACAACAGAAACTAACACCGTTTCATTACAAATGGTCAGCTTGAGATCATTTTCAGTTCCAGATTTGTCTTTCTCAAAACTTTCATCAATATCACTGTACAGGTCTTTTAAAGATATATCTCCCAAAATTTCCTCTACCTCGTCATCAGATGCATCAGCAAATGTGTTTTCACTTATGTCATTGGAGTGCAATTTTTGCCGCAATTTCTGCTTTATAAGTCTGGACAACTTATTCCTGACAGTCTCAGGTGAACATAAATCACTACTACTGTGTATGTGTTCACTTTCAAGTTCACTGTTATAGTGTGTCACATCGGGAAATTCTGAATCTCTGGTTTTCGTTGCACAGAGCCAAACACCATCTTTAAAGGTTATCTTAATCACACACAAAAAGTTCTAGACAAAACTAACACTTGGCAAGTGAACAAAAATAATTAGCAGTTTAAACTAGAACGACAACTTAAAGGCATTAAAAATATATTAAATTTTGTTAGAAAAGTGATATTTCTCTTCAAAATATGTCATTTTGTATTACCTAGCATGTTACGTTATATTTCAATGTCAACTCTGACAGAAGTTGCATCTAAGTGCCTGCAACATTATTGTTCTTAGAATAAATGTAATTACATAAAAAGAAATTGGGTGCGCAAAAATACTACACCCTTTTTAGATGTTCATTTGAACAAATGACGTTGATATTTCATTATCATTTGAGCAAATTTTAAGAGATGGGCCATCATCTAATTCGAATGTGGCAATGAGGTCTTGCTTTCGCTAGCTGCATTTCTAAAACCTGATATTTTCAATTTTTTTTAAATAATTTGGTACGGTGAACTGCTTATAGCTATTACAGGGGTTTTCCGTTATATTACAATTAGACTAATGCAAAACATCAATAAAATCCTTGGTAAAATTGAGATGATAACATATAATAATGACAATAATGTCTACATACATTCCTGCATTAATTTCTCTTAATCACTATTTTTAACTCTAAGAATTAAAGTCCCAGGAACTCGACCTGCTGTTTAAAATATGGTCTTGCTGTCATTTCCACACAAGAGACTTGCACCCAAAGCTCTGGAACCCTCATTCTTTACCAAAAGCTGCAGACTAAGGAGTTCAAGAACCATGGGTAAGATTAAAAGTGCAGAAAATTTCAGAACTGAGAAAATACCTCGCTCTTTTTTTATATAAAATTAAGTTTCATTGAAAGAGTTGTTCATGGTATAGGAGGTGGATTAAAGGCCTTAATTCATATATCACAACTAGAAATTGAATTGTTCGAGAATTTTCCAAGCTTAACAGGAATTATACAATGCCCATTTGTATGATCTATTGTATGGAACATTTGCCAACAATGTAGGATTATGATTTTCATTGTAAAGCATTCCTTTACCAAAGTTCTTATGGTATAATTTAAGCTCACCCTCATAGCAAGCAATTTTAACTTGATTAATCCTAGTGAGGTTTTATTTCAATATGAAAAGTAATATACTCGTGTAATTGTTATTTTGTTGAACAATTTTATAACAATTTGTTATGGCTGTTTAATTAGTGACTATGATTTAAGTTCCATAGACTTGAAAGTTCTGGGTGTTTTTTCAGGAATTGTTGGGTAATTTTTGCTTCATACAAATATTTTTCAAGTGCAGAAATTTTGTTTCAGAACTTTAATACTAAGATGTAAAGTCATCTTTGGATTTATATTTAAAAGTGTTAAACATATATCGATATACTACTACCAGAAATAAACTGTTGTTGAATTGAACTGTGCTTTTCATTTTCACCTCTCTCTCTCTCTCTCTCTCTCTCTCTCTCTCTCTCTTTGTGCGTACCAGCATCAGTCCACACAGAGCATATAGAGTAACTCAGTATTTATGAAGGTTTTCAAAGCAGATTTATTTGAGAATTTAGTGCAAGTATTTAGGAAAAAGTGATGTTGCTGTTCCTCGCAACTAAAATTCATTTGACACTTTATTGGTATGGGGTACTAGAGAAAGAATTTATTTCATGAGTATTAGTAATATACTGCTTACATATTTACCAGCAAACTTGAGTATATAACCATACATTGGGAAATGTATAATCTGGAATAATTAATTGCAATTAATTTGGCTTCACAGCATCATGGTTTTATAAAACCTCACACTTTGACATATTTACTTGAAAGTAAATGCTCGGTAAATTTACACAAGTTTGCATAAATCACATATTGAATTAAAGTTTCAAATTTAAATGTGATATAATCAAATTTAACCCAGATTTAATTAAAAAAATAATTCAAGTTTACAAAGAAATGCTCTTATTATGCCTGACCTATCCATACATTTACTCTCAAAAAAATCTCATATTTATACACAATTATTACTTAAGTTAAATTTGTTTAAATTTGAGGAAAAAATAAATGCCATGTAAACTTCAAGTACTTTTCAGATTTACAGAAATAAAAAGTTACTTATGTTTAGTAAATCACAAATTTACCTGAAGAAAAATTAAAATTTATTGATTAATTAAATGCCATTTTTTGCATGCAGTGCAGTCTATTTCAGAGTTATATGATTTGATTGATTCTTTCATTGTTTTGGCTTTTTTGCTAAAAAGGTCATTGAGTTTACATAATCAAATAAGCTTCACCAGACTCCCGAATATCATCCAACAGAACTGAAATGCAATATCTATTGAAACAATGGTTATAAATAGTCACTAAATATAAGCTTCAAACCTTGTACCTGTATCATTAATTACTGAGCAAGCAGTTAGGAGTCACCAAACAGCATAGTTGAAGAGGAATCGTCTATAGCAGTGATAGATTATCAGGTGTCACTGAGATTCACTGACGGTACTTGACTTATTGAATTTTACAGAGGGAAATACTTGAAATAGTTATTGTTTGTTTTGTATCCTTTGTATTGATTACATATATTCCTTTCTAGGACGCGTAACAATCCTATAAAACTAAATATTTCCTCATTTATTGAGTTGGTGTGTTTTACTTTATCTTGCCTTATTGTTTTCATCCCACTCATTTGGCAAAGTTTCTGTCGATAAAATTATGTACATATTTCATGCAAGGTAAAGAAATAAATCTTTTACTTCAAAGTAAACAGAATCAATTACATACCATAATGGTTTATACAATCTATAAATCAATTATGAATTCAAAATGATTTGTAAAAACGTAAAACCCCCAAATAGTTATATTTTTGATATACCAAACAAATTCCGTTTGCCATCTCTTTTGTAAACTTTATCCTGCTGGAATCACTGCCAGCAGCCATGACAAGCATATTTTCCCTGCTCTTTGCTTGTGCTTCTTCTTAAGAATTCTCCACTGAACATTTGAAAACAAAAAAGAACTTTAAACAAACGCAGAATTACGTACACTCGTTAAGTTGATCTTTGGCGATGATTTTGTTGGTGGTGCTGGTGGTGGGGTTGATGTCAATGTTGATCTTCTGATAACAATCCTACAAATTCACTATCAGAGTTCCTTAGGGAACTTGTTGCTCCCAATTGTTAATTCTCATTGTTTTCCTTTATTTTCATTTTGAAATAACTTTTTTATTTGTGGCATTATTGCAATCAAGTTTTCCTTTCTTGATACTGCAATGTTTCCACAATACGAGCGTAAATTTGATTGACTATACTAATTTGATGATTGGCAAAGTCCACCAATAGTTTGTGACATTAAACTCACAAACAAGTGACATAAAGATCTAGACTAATACTGCCACTGCCACTGCACCTGAGATACAATTCCGTATGATGAGGCATGTAAAGTACGACGCGTAAATGCCACGAAATATCATCAGCATATTAGAGTTATCATGGATCACGTTTGGCGAATGAGCGTATCGTTCGGTCAACTAGAGGACATCAGTGTTTTCGTGTCGTCCTCGTGAAAATATTTGCGCGAGATTAACTTCGTTCTCAAGCATCAAATCATCATACACGACATGATTGTTTTACTTTGCGTCCAAATCGTCAATAGTAGGTGTTTCGTCAATGGTTGAAAAGAAATTGATAATGCCAACACCACCTGTTCTCAACGATCTTTTCATCACTTAACGCTGTTTGAAAATCTTTTAAAACACCATTAAACGGTTGGTCATCAACAGATAGCGCGATCACGTACAACTGACCCCATGTTAACCATTGTAAAACCATATTCAACAATAGTTGAGTTATTCCTGATCCACCAATAATTAGCGCACTCACTGAATTTGGAAACATGGTTCTTATACCATGCATGGACAGTTTAGGTGTTGCTTGTCAGAAGAAGTCGATGACAGAAAAATTCTCAATTTTTCTCAAATTATTCTTGTTACTCAGAGCATCTGGGAATTTTATTTTCTTAGATGTCATTGAATAATACGGTATTATTAATACAATCATGTCTTCAATTTGTGTACCGCGAACAGTAATCTACAAGCAACGATTCATGGAACTTGTCGTGCCAAGACGTTTACCTTTATTTTGTTTTAAAAAGTCACTGATGGTGATATCGCGGCTTCATTCACAAAGTTACCAGGAACACGGTGAGTAAATTTCCCGATGAAAAACATCTTTGGCTCCCTCCAGGACCCAGATACCACTACTGTAGGCCTTGTAAGAGACTGGATATACAGCTCGATTCTAACAACCTCCAAAGCCCTGTGAATCACCTATCAACCGCGCTGACGCTTTTTGTAACCGATATGACCTTGCATACTAAGCTTCAAAAGATATCCGTTAACTTTCAACGCGCCAATTTTCATCTCATTCATTACGTAAACGCGATTAATTTGGGAGAACGAATCGGACGATGGGTCGTTAAATGAAGTATGAAAGCCAAGATTGCTTTGGGTGATGGATAAAAGTCTACTCATTAAAAGCAAAACAATACAAACAAACAATTGACACAAAAAAACGAATATTATCCAAGATATACTACAATCCGCATGGGTATTGGCGAGGTGAAGCCTATGTGGTGCAGTCAACCAGTGCAGAAAAGGTCACAAATGGGAGGTTCGAACATGTTTGACATAAAAACGCTGTGGCAAATTTACCTACCAGTACCAAGAAAGATTTCATTTGGTTGGTTTGATATCCAAACACCTAATGAAGATATATCAAGTTGATTTGTTGCTTCTTCCACATGATCTTGTACGTGATAAACAAAGTAAATATCATGCCTACAAGTACACGTTAACGATTGTCTATGTGGCCAGCAGATAAAAAGAAACGGAATCGCTGACATCAATAGATTCTGCAAGTGTCTGAGACACTGACGTCTCACATGGCCACTATTGTTATAAGTGGATCCTGGCAAGGAATTTCTCGGATCTGTTGCTGTGATGTTATCAAAACTCCGAGTACAAGTTCGTGTCGGACACGTCAATGTACACCGTGACCAAGTATTGAGGAACGACTTAATCGTTCTCTTGCCGAACGGTTATACCGCCATCGATACGCGCAGGAATTTTTGGTAAAGTCTCGGAGTGCTAGCATTCAGGCGATCTCATGAAAAGGGGAAGCACGACTTCCAGTAGCAATACTAGCACGACTGGATTAAAAACAGCCAATGCGATTCGACAGTAAACCGTTATATTTACTCAGAAAATTATTTCAAGGCAGGCACCTTTACAATCACACGGAGAAAAATTGGTACGGTACCTGTATGGATCTGGAGAGTTAGGAGGTGGGCAACAATGACGTTCTACCGAACCGGTTTTATAAGTGGATATATTTACTATCTCGAAATGGATTGATACTCCAAGTTAACCAGCCTATTACAGTTTGGGACCATCACTTGGTGGACAAAAACTTCCAGGCATGACATTTGTGCTAAAGGAATTTCAAGTTGTTCCAGCAAATACGGAACTGCCACACGTATTTGTGTTCAGGCTCCAGTGCATTGCACTAACCAGTATCAGTCGTTAGTTGGTTCACAATAGCAATACGGCTAAACGCGTAAGTGGTAATACCATCGAGAGTATCTACTCTCTGGTATCAAGTAGGGAAAAACTCCTCTTGGTGCATCGGTAAACACCGATGCGATAATTTTTTTTTATCCGATCATATTTGCCGTGTGCGGTAATCCAAGTCCGTCTTAAAGACATACCACATACAGTTTGTGTTTGAGATTATTTTGCACAATCATCCATTGGACACCTTTTCTGCTTTATGTTCTTGAACATTTCTATCTAGCGCCAGATCTGCCACGTAAAAGTAAATGGGTATGTAAACATTTAAAAACTTCACCTTACCTCTGAGAAGTATATAATATCTGAAGAGCGCCCCCAATATGGACTCAGGTCATACTTATTTTTCCTGTATAATCTCTACATTTATTTCTCAGTGCTGAACTTTGCACAGTGACGAAATCACAATAAATCGTATATTATCCTGATATACCTTTACAGATGATTTCAAGATGACATTAGTTCCTGTGATAGATTATCCATCAATATCTATCTATCTATCTATCTATCTATCTATCTATATATATATATATATATATATATATATATATATATATATAAAGAATACAAATCATATGGCGAGTAACAGCCTTTTCAAGTGCACTGGATCCAGCAGGGGATCACGTGTGTCAGGGACTGATTGAGATGAATGCAATAAACTGACAACGAACAGTGCAAAACCAGACTTATTTGTGTACTTATTCTCTAGTCCAAAAATTACACCAGTTGCTGCAGAGTTAGGGAATTGTATTGAAACATATAAAAAGTTATGCCCTAACATTATTCCAGCTGAAGACATTATCACTATAGATGGGATGAGTAAGATTTGTGTCTTGCCTTTACCAAAGCTGGCAAAACAAGTTAAGAAATGATGTACTGGTTACTTACTTAACTAAATCCCCACTTGTCCAACATCTTACTTATGTGCATGTGAGGGAAGTTAATATACAGTTACTGTACAGTCTCCATTGATCAGTAACTGTGCATGCACAAAAGGGTAACTATTACAAAATTTGTGGCAGCATAGTAGTTGGTCCATTGTGTTATTATAATCATAAGATGACTATACATGACACATGAATAACTGAGAATAATGACAGACAGTTGTAATGGATTCTATCCAGCTTTAATTTAAAATGGGCTGCTGCTACTTCTATGTATTTCCCCTCATATAACATGCAGTTTTACTATGGCAGATATAAAGAATCTCAAATGGGTAATGATTTCATGTTGAATTTATAAAACGGTTATATACTATCCAGCTTTTGTGAGTCTTGGCTGGATCTTATTCAAAGAGTATCATGATTTAATCTTGTATTTAATCTTTTGTTTATCCAGCTGAGATTCTGTTTATGACACTGTTTTGATTTTCTTGGAAACAGTTAAGAGAGAAAGAATAAACAATCTCAGTCATATTGGCTCTGATGTTGCACCTTTCATATTTTGCAAGAAAAATATAGTCTCAGACACCAGTTGAATGAATAATGTGCAGTTCTATTACCAGTAACATTTTAAAGTAGATTTGTTGTTGCAAATTAAAATTCAAAAAGCAAGTGTACTTTCAATAGAACATCTGACACAGACAGTATCAACAGACACCATGAAAATTACTGTGTGATGTCACATAGTTGGTTTAGATTAGTCAGGCCATAGTCATCAATTTTGAAGAGATTGTTTAACAATGTTTCCACTGAAGTATGTCAGTTTCACTACTAAGTATTCCAGTTGTTAGATATTCATGCGAGGGCATGATTACTGAATGCAATAATTCCAGATTTATTTTAATGTATATGTGGCCAGTTATATGCATTATTTGATTTGGAACGGTACATTAGACTTAAACATATTTTATGTGAAGTCAGAATTACATTAGCTCCTTGAAACATTAGTTCCTTGAAACTATTTTACTATGTAAAAAATCTTGTCTTTGAATAACATTCTGTCAGTTGGGAGATCAGCACATGTCCACATTCTTTTTAAACAGAATTGAGTTTATTTACTTGTATAAGTTAACATTTAAAACCACACTCTCCATAGGGTGTGGTCCATGTTACAGGTCCCCCCAGCCCCCTATCCATTGACTAATGCCCTTACTTCTGTTGGTAATGAGCCCTTGTGAGATAAATTGGCTATATTCTGACAGACATAACCTTTATTTGCCAAATCACCTTTAGGCGATTGATTTGAAAATGGCAACCAAAATGTTGATATGTAGTAATAGTAAAGAAAAAGTTTCAGAAAACGGGGTAAGGAAAATTCCCATGGATGCAGCCAATACGTAAAGAGAATATTCGGCTTATTTGGACCAATCAGAATGACAAAGTGATACGTTAACATGTTGTCATATCAAAAATATTAAACTACAGACACTGTTTATAAAGTGTAGCGACTATGTGATAAAATAGTTTCCTGACAATTCCAGGAGGTAGGTTTCCTGATTGAATATTAATGTCCAGATTAGATTCAAAATCCAGTCTAACTTTGCAATAGCCAATTCAGGATTTGAACTTGAGTCTGTTTACTGAAGCTGCTGGTGCCTGTATACTTTTGTCTGCACTGAAAAACCTGTTCGAATGTGGTACAAAAAGTTTGACATTTTACAGATCATATATCATTTTCCACTCATCACTAAAAGAATTATTCTATGGCAGCCAGCCCTACATAAGATACACTATGAAAATTATCAGAAATGTTGTCCATAATATCTACTGCTTTAGATCCGGCCAGGATGTTTTTTGTTCATAGGGCCCAGTTTTTTAGCGTCTGTTTTGTCCTTTTTACAAGCTGTTCCATTATTTGATCTGCTGGTGTATGACTGTCTTCACCCTAATATTGACAAAAAGGCCATAGATAGTTCGATATGCAGTGCACATACTATATGATGCTTGCTGATGGCATAATAAGCACAAGATCTCCAGAACATATTTAGTTCTGTTGTTATGAATCTTGAACATCAGGGCGGCAAGTAACCTGTCCCTGTCAGACCTGTGTATCACATTCAAAAGCTCCGTGTACAGTAAACCAACCTGTAACACAGTATGTCCATATGCTGCAGTAAATCTAGAATCGAGCATCAGATATTGTATTTGACCTCTGCAACATAAAATACTGCACAAAGTGATAGCTAAATTCTAATAAAAATTGACAAGCTAATGAAATGTAAGTCATTAGTCATACAGAGGTAGACTGGCTACTATCAGCAATTGAACCTGGGTCTTCCACTGTGTCTATTGGATGCTCTGCCACTGAGCTATACTAGCTCATAATGTCAAGCCATAACATCCAGAATGAACCTTATGCATAAATATTGGTAGAAAATGAGTGTTACATCGTGTGATTTACACTGTGCATTTGACAGTATACTTTGAGCATAACCTGTAGGCCATTTACAATGTATAATGGTACTTTTAAATATTTGATTAATTGTGTAACAAAGTGTTGCAAATTGAAGTTCCTTTAAGAAAATTCGTTTTTGTTGATGTTTAATCCATTAACGGTTATATGATAGTTACTGACACTCCTTTTGTTTTGGTTTGTGATGATTATATGGTCTTAAACTACATCAGTGCCAGCCTTAGCAAACGTACGGCCCAATTTGGATTCTTTTGGCGGGGCCCCCTGGATTTACACGTTGGGCCCCCTGTGTGCACACCATAGGAAATAAACTTTTAAACAAGTTTTATATGATATTGAACTTAACATTTTCTATATATATATATATATATATATATATATATATATATATATATATATATATATATATATATATATATATTAAAAAAATTACATAGGCGAGGGGCCCTGTGAGTGCGGGATCCAATCGGCCTAAGGCCAGCCCTGAACTAAGCAACAGAAAAAAAAAAGAAAACCAACAAGTTTTGTAATATTCAACAAATAATTTATTTAACTGGAATACAAACAATTTAAAAATAACTTACAGTATTACAAATTAAAACCTAAATAGTCCTAAAAGTTCTATTTTGAACTCCAAATGTATGAATTTCCAACTGAATTCCAGTGGTTTTCCAAATACGTTCCAATATTGGATGTGTTGATGTGCCTGTAGTCTCAAACATACTAATGTGCCAGTGGCCAGGAATGTGGAGATGTGCCTACAGTCTTTTGATGTATTACAATAATATAATCCAAAATGTCTTTGTCTGAATTCACTATAATTCCAAATTAATGCTATAGTCCAAGAATATTATTATTATTTTTGAAGTAAACAACATTATGCAAAAGCTAAGACACACTATACAGCCAGGATGTAGGAAGTCTCTTTTCTAAAACACTGCCAACAAGTTTTGAATTTCCAAGTTCAAAACTAACATCCTATATTCATATAGAAGTAAACATGTTTACTTGCAATGATAATGATCTGAATATTTAATATATACTGAGAGAACAATATTGGCTATGTATTATGTTGCTTGCAAAATGGTCAGGTACACCATAAATTTGATTTTGGACAAAGGTCAAGTTAAAAATATAGATATACATTATACATAATCATTAAAGAAAGCCAGCAAACAATACAAATTAAATATACATAACAGGTTATATTCCCAAAGATTAGGGTTATGCATATACTATGCTGATAGCTGAGTAATTCAGCTATAACGATTTTGAAATGTTTCTCATTTTTTGTACTTATTAAAATTTGAAGTTATTACATGAAAAATGTAATTGGTAACTTTCATATCAAGACGTACATGTAAATAGAATTTGGTATGGTCTTTATAATCCTTAAGAAACTGATTACACAACATGGTAAAATAAAAGATTAGTAAAGCTGTTCTTGTCTCGTCTCCATGCAACAGCACCTCCCTTAAATATGCTTTCCTTTAGAAATCTGACAAAGAATGATACAAGGACAAGACATAATAAACCGATGAAACAGCTCTTAAACTGTCATTGTCATTAATTTAAAAGAATATTAAGCAGCATAAAATTGCAGCATCACAAATGGACACTTGTAAAGAGATGCAGTAAAATGAATATGCAGAAGTGGAAATATCCATTGGACACCTGAGGCATGCTGAAAAAACAAATTGCAAGACAAGTAGTCCATGGGCATGCGTGCCTGAGAATGCTTTTTCCTCTGTATAGTTGCATAGTTGTCAAGACTTGGGTGTTACAAACACTTCAGATTGAAATCATGTAGAGTTAGTGCCTTCAGACTGAAACTTTGGGAAACAAATACAGACACCCATACGATTGATAATGGCATTTAAAATTGGGTCAATATAATGATAATTATGTTTAATGTTAAACAAGGCCTTTATAATACACAATGATTGTTTTGTCAGGCATGTTAATTTTGCTCCTGGGCGTAATGTTTGGGTTTTGAAATGAGAGAGAAAAAGACCTGTTTCTACAAACACATTTTTATTCCATAGCATACAAACTATAACTAACTTGTTTGTTAGTCCTTCACCTAGCGCCATATATGTCAGCCTTATCTCAGATCTTTAAGATGCTGATTCAGCAGTGGGAAAGTCTATATTACTGTGTATCACTGCTTCTAGAACACTACACTGGGCAAGTGAAATTTAGTTTTTACTTGTCTAGTAGAGGGGATAGGAAAATGGAATTTTCCAGATCTATTCTGGAACAAGTTAAACACTCAACAACTTTGAAAAATACATAGTTAAATCATATGAAGTTATGTAACAAACACAGCTGCTAAATTCTGATAATATAATATGCAAAATAGCGAGATGCAAGGATAAACATTTGAGTAAGAGGGCAGCAATCGTGTTGTAAATTAATATAGGTAAATAAAAGCATTGAACTCAATCATTGTGTCACCCAAATTTCATAATGTATGATAAAATGTGTCAACAGAAAATAAATTAACTTCTTGTGGTAATATTGGTCACAGCTACTGACTTCTTTATTATGATAATATTCAAAATGATGATAATTCAATGTCTGTTTTTAGTTGGTCTAAAAGCAAGGGTACCTGTGACATAACTTTAAGGAAAGATAATAGAAGATCAATGACACATGTTAGTGGCAATAACATCTTCTGAAAATCAAAGAATAAAAATTCTAGGATGCATTATTCGACTAAATAATATGCTGAGTGTTGGCTTCCATGTTCAATTCTCAAGCACTGGGAAAGCTGGAGGATATAATGGTTAAGACCAAGAAAATTCAGATAATATGCCATTCATTATAAAGAAGTTTAATCTTGGGAACATCTCAAGAAAACTTAAACAAAAGAGAATAACTTCAGACCTTTTCAAGCGTCTGTTCATTTGTCATAGTGATAGCTATTATGTTCTATACAAATGATAATTATATTAATCTACTGCACAGAATTACAGAGTATACGATCCATAGCTTAGGCAGATGCAACCTAATGGGCCAAATGATACCACGTTTGCCTGTTTTCAATTCTAAAGCTAGAAATGTTTCACCAAACATGGGTTACACAGCAAATGTTCTGTGCATGTTTCATTCTATGAAGTGGTTGTCAGTTCACATATAGGATATAAGTTATACAGTTTGAAGATGCCTTTTCTCAACTTCCCAAATGAACAACATATTTACATCTTTTATGAGTGGATCACTATCTCTGCATTTGTTTCCGTAGAAATACATAGAGCAGCATGCACATCTTTACTATACCGGAGAGTGTTACATCATCAAATGATAATAGTCTAATATCTGAAAATTTGGTAGCTAATATTTCTAATTCACTTTTTGATATTGATAATTTATCATGTACAGAAAAAAGATCCACCCTCTCTTAGTTCTAATGAAAATGAAATGTGATGTAAAGATGAAATAATACACAGAACATGTTTGTTTTAACAATATTAAGCGGAATGACTGCATGTGTATGTAGTTACAATAAGTATCGGTGTTTGTTGTGAAGTTCATCTAGACAGAGCTACTTTGCCTAGTACCAGGAATGAATATAGGTCTTCTATTGTGTCAGTGGATACTCTACCACTGAGGTATAGTAGCTTATATAGTGTCATCTGTCTGAACTGATTGTATGCAGCAATGCATGTAAGATATTATCTGCTGAAACCAAATAAAATAGTTTAAAAACAGTCCTCTCTAATTTGACATAATGTTTTTATCCATCGACGGCCATTAAGTGTAAAAAGTTTCAAATTGTATCACAATTTGTCAATTAATTAATGATACATATCTACATTTAATTTCATACTAAAATGCCATCCCTACTGCCTCTACCTCTAAATATGCATTAAACAAATAATGATATGTAATAAACCGTATGTTCAAGACTGGTGAGTTTGGGTCAGTTTGTGTAGATACTGTGCAAGTATAAACAGGATCATACTAAGTCAATACTTCATTTTTGGTTGATGATGGATACATCATTAATGGAGGTGCCTTCATCACTGGCCAAGCAGGTAGAAGGGAGCAAGCTTTTCAGTCTGGCATACTCTGATCTGCATGAAGCCCCTGAACATATAGAATAGCTCCAATTATGTTAAGAATTTTAAAAACACTATGCCTGTGCTATATACGAACAGAAATGACTACACAGCTGCAAGCTGTATGACTGCACGTCAGAAACTTGGAGTTAAAAGCTGAATCCAAATAATCCAATTGAATTATGTTACTCTGTCATGGTCATCATTCCAGTTTAATAATATATATTTTTATGATCCCATAACTTATCATGTAATAGTGAATAACCAGTGTAATGTAAACAGAAATGCCTATTGCAGACTTCAAAATAGTACACTTCGACTCTGACTATGGGTACTTTATACATGCCTTAATTGTCAAAAATATTTGGTTTTAATTAGTACTTATTAAATTTTCGTATCTTCCTGATGAGTTACATATGTACAAACCATGTGAAATAATAAAAATAAGAATTTAGAAAACCTGCTTCACTATTGTATGAGACCTGAGACAAACGTGGGTATTGACAAAATAAACATCTTAAACAAGGTCTTGAAGGCAATCCTTGAATAAAGATATTCAAACTTTGATCAAATGAATCAGTACAGAATGTTGCTAACTGTTAGTGTAAATGCAAAGTGAATATAACACTTCTGTCTCTGCTTCTTTACATGCACTGGAGTCTTTCCTGCTGGCAATGACCCTTTGCTCTTTAGAATAGGAGTGAAAATTAGGATGACACTCCATTCTATAAAATCAAAATTAAAATTATTAATGAAACAAATCCTTATTATTGTCACTATGTATCAAAATTCAATCCTGTGAATTTTGAAATAAAATACTTATTAGAATCCAGTGTTATATGTATGTACACACACACACACACACACACACACACACACACACACATATATATATATATATATATATATATATATATATATATATATATATATATATACATAATGCTGCTGACATTAATTAAACATACAATTATATTAAAGTTCTCCTTTATACAAGTGGATATTTAATTTATTTAATTTAACACGATAAAGAATTTTGTCACGTACATGTAGTTTGATTTAATGCTTTACCCAGACAACCCACTCCACACCCTAACCGCCTGCCTTCATAGAAGAGATAGCATTTTAGTCTTAATCTTTTACAAACGAAAGCTGCCATCTGTCGCCTTAAATCAATTGGGATGTAAAAGGTATCGATGAATTGGTTGCAAATGGAATCTTTTACAAACGAAAGCTGTCATCTGTCGCCTTAAATCAATTGGGATGTAAAAGGTATCAAGGAATTGGTTGCAAATGGAATCTTTTACAAATTACATGATGCAGTCGGAATGTACAATATTGTACTAAATCTCGTCACAAAATCACCCCATCGTGGAATAGGGTTGCTATTTCGATCCAAGTATTTGGCAAAGTATGAGGTGTCATATACAACGAGATATAAATATCGATGTAAAATTGATCGAAGTAATTACTGCAACCAGAATTTGTTAGATGACTTGGTGTGAAGTGTGCAATATTTGCAAAACATTCATTACCCTCAACCCTTCGTAAAAGAGCGGTGATATTTTCGTCTTAACGTTTGGCTATATTTAGGTTGTCGTTTATCACCTCATATCAATTTCGACATAAAATTTATCAAGGAATCGATTGGAGAATGAACTTTTGAGATGACGCTGTGTAAAATGTGCAATATTAACGAAATATCGTTTTGTGTACCCTTTCTTTCATCTTCGCCGCTAGTAAAAATATTTGTAAATATAATTATATGACCGAATTGGTAGTTAAGCTTGAACACAAGATAGCGACTGCTATAGTTCAAATCGAAAGTATTACTAAAGTTCATATTGTGCCACTAACAAACGGAATATTAAAGGAATAAATGTGCCGCGGTTAGATTAACTCGATAGCTCCAGATGAGACCATTTGTTTTGATCATGTGACACTATCACATTGGCGTTCACCAGACTTAAGTATAGCGGAGTGCAACGCAGGGAGAATACGAAGCAGGGAACCAGACTAGTGTCCAAACCGAGCGTTTTTTGGAACACCTCCGCACGAGGTAATGGCTAGTGACCCGGATGTCAAACGATTGCCTTACAGGTATAACGGTACCAACTGAACAACCATAGGTGGGCGGAGCTTAAGGTGCAGGGAACATTGTATAGGTTGGGTCGGCATGACGTCACAAGCTTAGCGACCTACTTTCCGCCATCTTGCGGAGGTGAAAACAATTACCTCGCAACAGTACGGTAGCGTTAGTTATGTTCGATATTGCAAACCGTTTCATTTTACCTATATTTTGTTTATTACTTCTGTTTTCTGTTCAGAAGTGCTGCATAGTCTTCTGTACAAGCAGGATATAAAACCACGAATGTGTGTCTGTCGATTATAGTTATAGACTTAATACGTCTGAGGTAGATAAGAGCAACATTGGTGTGTACGTGTCACGTACATGTCTACACGACAATATACTCCAATTAGTGTCAAGGCAGTTTGAAGGCTGCGTTTCTTATATACTTTGTATATTGTACACTTTTCATTTATACAATGACGAATATAAATGCAAGGATCATGAGATCAGTTGGTCGTTCTTGCAATGTCTTACGGTTACAAAGAGACGCTGGATAGCGATGCTAATTCGCGGTATTTACAGAAACTTAAAGTTGTGGAAATTAATGATTGTCCTTATAAATTTCCAGCAGATATTTGGGTAAATAACCCAACAAAATGGCCTGAAGTGACATGGCCTGATGTTTGCAACCATCTTACAGATACACCTGGTAAGTTTTTTTTTTAAACATAATATTTTGTTGCATTGATTGAACACCTTTTTCTTAAACCTATTTTTCTTTATTTAAACTATAACAAAATCTGAAATTTTCAGTCGGTATTACCTCTGATCCTATTTATTTTTTAAAGTTCTCATTATTTTATATTTTTGCATTATTATTATTCTTTAATTGTCCTATTAAACCTTGGTTAATAAGCACTAAAAGTTGTGTATTTTCAGCCTATATACGTTTATCCACACTGCGTTCATAATATTTTTTTTTCCTTGTTATCTAAGGAGTGTACACCAAAGAGTCAATGAAAAACTACAGAAGTCTTGAGGCACACAACTTTTTACTATCATTATGGGTGCAAACAGTCTATTATATGCAGCCTGAGAAAAGCACCAATTATGTGTTGAAGGCTGATGTCAAGCCATCATGGAAAGTGACAGATGAACCTCATCGTCCATGGGTTGCTGTTACCAGTGAAGGAAGGGTCATTACAGCACATTGTGATTGCATGGCAGGGTAAGCATTTTTTTTTAAGTTATATAAACATTAGAGTAGTCATATTCTAGTTGGGTAATACTTGTGTAGTAATCAAAGTGATAGCCATTATTATAATTACTACTTTAATGCTTTGCAAATATTTACACTGCAACTTTCTCATCATTACACATAAACAAGAGAGGTTTAAATATTCTGCTTTGCTACTGATTCATGGTATGATACAATGTATATGTAAATTTTCTTTAATTTTTCAGGCTGGGAGAGTCATGTTCTCATGTTGGTGTCCTTCTTTTGAAAATAGAAGCTGCAGTTCGCAATGGATACACACGCCAAGCATGCACAGAGAAACCATGTGAATGGAATAAGTGTTTTGTTAAGTCTGCAACACCAGTACCAGTTACATAAATTAAATTTTACAAGGATAAAGCAAAGAATAGGCTAAGAGAAAGTATTCGCACACGAAAGCCACCACCTCCAACCCCACAGGTTTCAGAACAGCTGGGATTCATTCAGAGCTTAGAGAGCTGCCTACACAAACCTATCGGACTAAGCACATTCAAAGAAACAGCTCATCACTTTGCAAGTAAAGGCAAACAAATATCAGTAAGACGCTTGCCAATGCCCCTGACATCTTTATACGACACAGACAGCATTAATCTTACAAAAGAAGAATTAGTGGAAAAGTGTAAACAAGTATTGCCAACTGTGACAGTCAGTGCCAGTGAAAAGGAGTACTTAATGGAGTGCACCAAAAATCTGTCCAATTCATTGGTATGGCACGAGCAAAGAACCGGTAGAATAACAGCATCTGTGGCATATAGTGTACTGCACACCAATATGGACTGTCCTGCTCCATCACTAATTAAAAAAATTTGCAACCCTATACAGCAAGAACTGAAAAATAAGCCAGTCAAATGGGGGCATTTGCATGAAGCTACTGCTCTTCAAAACTACACAGCTGCCATATCTACACAACATCAAGATGTAAAAATTACAAGGACAGGATTAGGTCTGTGTATGGATAAAGGATTTATCGGTGCTTCTCCAGACGCTCTGTTTTCATGTTCATGTTGTGGCAATGCTCTTGTGGAGATCAAATGTCCATATACATTAAAGGATGCCAATGTAGATGAAATCACCAGTGCTACTAACTATTGTCTTGCATCAAACTGTGAACTGAAGAAAGACCATAACTACTATGCACAGGTCCAGCTTCAAATGTACATGTTCCAGAACACATTCTGACACTTTGTTGTGTGGACTAATAAAGCATGTGTTATCATTGTGGTCAACAGAGACCAACATTTCATTGATAACATGGTGAACAAACTTGAAGTTTTCTGGATTGAACACTGCCTGCCAGAATTACTGACATGAAGACAGAGGAAGGCTGAAACCATAGCACGGCAGCATCAGCCAGTACTTCAAAAGACAATGGAGTCTTCTGCTACTGTCAGAAAACCTGGAATACAGACGATGGAGATGACATGATAGGGTGTGATGGGGCCGATTGCAAGTTTAAGTGGGTGCATCTCACTTGTGCCAAGATTAAACGCCCACCTAAAGGAACTTGGTACTGCAAAGATTGCAAAAGGAGAAAAGGCAAAAAATGACTTTTTATGATTTATTAAAACAAATGCAATATTTGTCATCATGTCATACTAAAATGCATTTATATAATCAACATTCAAATTTATAAGTATGTGAAACACAGACTATATATAAAAGTCATTTTTCATGATTGCAGCTATGGAAATAGGCTTATCACACATATTTAACAAAGTAGTTCAGTTTGACCATTAAAATATATCATTATGTACATGAAAATTGAAACTTATTCTGCATACTAAAACACAATTGTGACAATGCCTCAAAAAATGGGTCCATTAATAAAAATATTCAAATGACTACATAAACTGAAAGTATCTAGCTTTTTTTCTCCCTTGCATCAGAAGTAAAAACAATCCCATCACCTAGATTTGTAAGAATTGTACATGTTCTGACAATTTTATCAACACTTGAAAGCATGTCATCATGTGCTTCTGACTTAATTGAATTCACAAATAGGGCTGTCAAAAATCACGAACAACCAACCCGGGTACCCGTTGCGAAATTTAACGGGTACCCGTTAGCACATGAATGACATGTACAACCGTAGACCAACTAATTGTTATCCCCATTTCTTTATATTTTGTATGGCGATAGAGGCTAACTGTGTAATGCACTACTCGGTCTGATGCGTCCACACCGATGTGAATGATCTGACCGCACGCTATTAATTAATAAATTCATTTAGAATGACCTTTGTACACAGATGGTAGGTATATTCCAACTTTTAATGATCACTGTGATCAGCCGCTTTAAATCGTTTAGAACACTCACCTTTTTTTAAAGTATAAGTCCTTGTTAGAACAGACCACGTTTATTCATCGGCTTTTGACCGCAGATTTGAATTACCCACGCATGCGTGTAAAGCAGCTTTACCACATGTCAAGATTAATGCGTTAAAACCGTCTTTGTGTGTGTGTGACTGTGTGTGTGTGAGAGTGAGGAGACCACAAACTGAATTCACTACACAATAGTAATAATTCAAACTAGATAATATAATGTTTGTAAATATTTTTATTTTTATGAGAAAAACTCAGAAAGAATTTAGCAAATCTTAATAATACCAGTCTGTCATAGTCAACAAGTACATGATCATTGTTCGCAACACATTTTCCAGTTTCTGTTCAAAAAAACTAACATATCGACCGTATCTGGTGACAGCGATGCACGTTTCTTGTTTATAACGTGTCCAGCAGTCGAAAATGCACTTTCTGATGGAACCGACGTCGCAGGAATACAGAGATACTTTCGTGCAAGGGCAGCCATCCTGGGATAACTTGGTGTATTGTCTCTCCAATACTGAAGAATGTCACCATTAACATTAAGTGGCATCTCCAACAGATATGTTGACAATTCGTCTACTGATGAAGCGTTGTCATCTGCGGCACACAGAGAAGCAAGATCATCAAATATATTATTTTCTGCGGCATTTTCCAGTCTCTGTCTCTTCAATTCTGGTTCATCCGTTTTGTCAGTGATGGCATCATTAGTTTGCGACACAGTTAGTGGATCCGGGATTACTACTGCCATCAACTCCAGTCTGACAGCAGCGTACGTCTCCTGTCGTGATGCTTCTTTAAAAAACTTTAAAAGTTTATAACGCGGATTGACAACTGCAGCCTTAGCTGCATTGAGCACGCTGTATCCGGTAGGATAATAGCGGGTTTGAAGTTCATTTGTGATTGCTTTCCTACATTCTTTAATTGCAGCTGCGTCATCTGGTTTTAAATCGGAAATGTTTTTCATTATTATGTACAAGTGCACATACACAGACGAGAGAGATGGGTACTTTTGTCCAGATGACATGACAGTAACTTGCTTAAAAGGCTTTAGTATTGGTATGAGAGCTTCAGCCAATGACCAGTTTTCGTCAGTCATTTCATATGTAGAAGCGATGCTGCGGACTGTTACCTGTGGGTCAGACAGAACTGCACCGATCGCCCACCGTAATTTGACGAGGCGTTCCAACATATCAAGAGTAGAATTCCACCTTGTAGAACAATCTATTATAACTTCTGAAATTGTAGTGGTGTCATTATTTTGAAGAGCTTTCTGTTTTTCACGCAAAGCCTGAGCTGCAACTGTACTGCGTTTGAAATGTGCGGATAATCTCCTGGATGCACCAAGCATTCTGGCTATGGATTTCACTTTTAAACCAGCACTAATTGCCAATTGCAACGTATGCGCAAAGCAAAGTTGATCTGGCCAGTCATCCAGCAAGTTCATGGCTGCATTCATATTAGATCCATTGTCATGGACTGTAGCAGCTATTTTATTTATTGGAATGTTCCACTCATTGGCACAATCACTCAGACGAACACTGATATTTTGCCCAGTGTGTCTTTCCGGAGTCTCTCTTGTCTGCAAAATTGCCGATTCTAGTTCCCACACAGGATTTATCCAATGAGCAGTCACACACATATATGCAATGTTCTGCAAAGATGTCCACAAATCAGTCGTAAACGCTACATATAAAGCCTTTTCCAATTTCACCAACAGTTCTCGAATGCCTTCATCATATAGTTTCTTTATTAAAGCAGTTGTCGTTGTTCTAGATTTAATGACGTAATCTGGCTCGAGAAAATTAATTAGACTTTTAAAACCTTCTCCATCCACAATACTTATTGGCCGCCCATCTTGTGCAATAAAGGCCGCAATTCTGCGATCAATTTGTAAGGTCCTGGCTTTTGATAAGTTTGGTTTTCCGACCAAGAATGAAGCAATGCTCGGAGTACTATTTGCGCTCTCATTCTTATCAACGTCGATGCGATGTGTTCCAACGAGATGTTTCCGCAAAGTACTTGTGTTTCCACCTTTTGCAGAAAGCACCAGTTCACACAACTTGCAACGAGCATTATTATCATTTAGTCGTTCAGCATGCGCCCACACTTTAGAACCTTTGCCCATTACTCTTTCTTAAATATTTATTTAAATACAAAAATAATATTACTAAGAGTCACTATAATAACTGTTTTGTTCGACACATGAAGCTCTTCTAAAATGGCAATAACAAATGGGGTTATTATGCCCCAGTTATACCACGTGACCACGCAGTCGCAGAAGTGTTATTATTTTGGAATTATCGGTATATGTATGATGGCTAACTTTCAAAATTAGCAGAGCTAGTCAACTAGAAAAACAACGAGCTGCTCAAAGATTACTTTGAGGCATTACGAAGATTTCAAGGTGTCTAGGTGATAATTGTTCATAATATAAATTGTGGGATTTCTTTGACATGTGTGTTCGGAAATCAAAGGTATACATCTGGATTTCATTAAAAGAGCACGCAATGTACTGATCATTTAGCACCCACATTCAATAGTTATCGTCTACAAAGAGGTTTATTACCTGTAGAACAATGCTATGTTTTAACCTTGGTATATAATGCCTCGGGGATAACGGTTTGTCCTGTTGCACAATGCCAATGAATTTTATTAATCCAAACAGACGCTCTGATGTATTGTTTATTTATATTAAGCAGGGATCTGGTTTCTAATTAAAGCCATAGCTGTCACACCTGTTTGAAGTGGTTGGCGAGTGTGGCGATTTAATTTTTTTTACGGGTACCCGCGTTTACGTTTCAATACCCGGGTTTTTCAATACAGTCAGGTACCCGGGTACCCGAGTACCCGATGACAGCCCTAGTAGGGGCATAAGATGGTCCTATCTGGATGTGCATCTATGGACAGATGTCCAATTTGTTGTCTCTGAACAGATCAGGTGTGGGACTTAATGGAAAGTCATTGCACATGTAAATGGAGAAAGAAGGGCCACTCCTCCTTGTCATCACTTGATGACCCCTCCATTCCCAGAAGTAGTCTCTGTCATTGGGGAGGTCAACTCTCCCTGTTGGGAAGAAACATAACATGACTGTCAAGGTTTGGAGATTGGCCTGAGTTGTGACCTTAGTCCTCTGGCTCTCGGGGCAGAAAGATTCTCTTCAGTCTGGAGAGGTTTTTTGGGCAGTGTGGAGAGGTTTTCTGGGTCATCCTCTCATCCAGATCTGCAGCTGCTCCTGCACTCTTCCATGGTCCAGGAAGGGCCCAGATAACATCAGGCAGTACAAGGGGTGGTCTGTCCTGCATTGTACACTCCAGCTACTGATCTCTGCCTCCGTTTATTGAGTTTATTTTCATGCTTGGTCCTTTAAACCCCACTCGCCTATCATTGGAACCTGCCACATGCCATGCAGGGATATTGGCTGAGGCCTGGGCTCAGCTCACAGTAAAAACCGTAAAAGCCTTAGAGCTAAAGGTTTGCATCCTTGTGAAGATGGCCTTACATACCAATCTCTTTTTAGCAGCCGCCTTCAGTTTTTTAAAGAAGGAATATTAGAGTCCAGCAGTGCTTTTAACACTTGCTGGTGGCCATAATGAAGACATCAATTTATGCGACCTCAATGACAGTGGTGCTCTTTTTGGAGTTTCTTCTCCTCTGCTGAGACACCTCCTTGGAAACATCCAAGTTTATGTTGGACCACAGAAAGAAACCTTTAAGGTTTTTGAAATGGAGAGGTCAGAGGTCTTGCCCCTCCATAACATCACAAGATATGAGGGACCAGCAAGATAGGTCCCAGGCAAGGACTCTGGGCTGTTCAAAACTGGCAAAGAACCAGGCACAACCACACCAGTCTCACAAGAAGCATACATGTCGACCATTACACTTTTGGCATAATCATTGTGCTCTTTTCTTACCTAATTATGTCTTATGCTCACTTGTATATGGATTACAGTTTTTGATATGTTATAATGATATAAAATAAAGCAAGAAAAGATTGTATTGGCCTTTTTATTATCATCTCTTTAATCTCACTCATCATATAAATTTGAGAATATTTTAAAAATGAAGACTGCTACATAAGAATAGCATAGGAGTACATTTATCCATCCTAGGCCTACATGTGCATTCCTTATTTTCTATTTATAGCAGCTGTTTATGATACATTTAAAAAACCCCAGATGGGTTTCTTCAGTTTAAAAACTTGCATAACAGATTTATTATATTTTGATTATATATTTATCCAGTGGACGAGTCTGTACTTTGAAAAACTTGGTGGCACACGTTAAGCAAAACCAGCTATATCGGTCGTGAGTCATGAATGTCATATGACTGAAAATGCTGGAGAGGGATCTTTTTAAATTTGAAAAAACATGTCAGATAAGAAAACAGAGAAATCAATAGCACATTACAAATTTAAAAAGAAGTTTATGGTAGCCTGTTGTTATGGCACAGCAGTGTTACTGACCTTTCCTACCAGCCTTCAGTTGGGAACACTTACTCTAAGGGCAAGTCCAATTTATTTTATACCAGTTTTGCTGAGACTATCTGCCTTCCTTTAAACTGGTAAATTCAGCAATGCAGTAATAGCAGATAATGTATTACTGCTTTAAAATGAATTTTTTTGGAGGGAGACTAATTTTAATTATGTAATACTTACCATGCTAGTATTTCAAATATTCCCTCCCCTTTCCCCTCCCACCTTACTCCTCAGTTCTGTAGTCTTGGTCTGAGTCACAAGAGTAAGATACTCTGTGGGCTGGGGGTCAGACTGGGTTGATGTGGTATTCAATTTCAGCCCTCCAATACTTAGGAATATTTAGCTTGGACTGGGGGACTTGGAGCCCAAGAAATGGCAAGCATTGCAGTAGTTTGAGGTTAGTATTACATAATTAAAATTGGTTTTGCCCCCCCCTCAAAACAAAATGCAACAGAAAATATTTTTCAATGAAATCATGGTATTCAGAAGAATGAGAAACAAAATATTTTTGATGAACCATAATTTGCAAAACTCCTAGACTATTCAAACTCAGGATTTCCAATCTTTCTTTTTACCCTACTTTTCATCCATTGTATATACCAGGCAAGTGTCAAGTTTTCCTACCTGTTACTTTCACCCTTGATTTACCTCCCCTAAACATACACCTCCTTAAAATGGACTAAACTGTTCCATTCAGTACAGGCACGGTAGAGAGGTTGCGAGGTGTGAATTACTAAAATACTTAAAATCCTGTCTGGAGACCACCTAGGCTGCCATCCAGATTTCTTACAGGATGTGTCGTCTCGTCAGACATCTTCCATTTACACCAGAAATTGTTTGATTTATTAAGAATTTGTTAATAAATGACAGATGGTTCCCAAAACAGGTCTTTCAAACAAGGTTATACAGCATACATATTGTCTAATCTTGTAAAAGGTGAATCATGAAGTTGCATGTTTTGTAGATGCTGGTAGTCGGTGGACTAGACAGAGTTTACGAAATCGGAAGGCAGTTCAGGAATGAGGGGATAGACCTTACACACAACCCCGAGTTTACGACATGCGAATTTTACATGGCTTATGCTGACTACCAGGATCTAATGAAGGTCACAGAAGACCTCGTCTCAGGTGAGTAAAAGAATCTGAAGGGAATTTGTTCGCATTAAAGGTCATAGTAACACAGCAGTCAGTTTTGGGGTTCATTCTAATCATATATTATTAAGCCATTTTTGTTGAACCTGCCTTCGCAAAACCTCAGCATGGTGATCTTGTCCATTTGCATGTGGATGACTTGAATGCATGTCTGATAAGACTTTGACTCTCAACATACTTTGTATTTCAGCCAAGAAAAGTTCTTGTGGAATACACCCACACAGAAACCATGTCCCTTAAGAAAAAAAATTGCACAAGCAGTCATTTCTCAATGATTGTTTAATTGAAAATGAACAAATTCCATCAAGCAGGTTATCTTTGCAATGGCAGTGAAAGTTAAGTCATCATCTTTTTAATTCACATAAATGGCACTCCCTAATATGATATAGTAAAAAGTTTTAAAAATTCATCCTCATTGTCTTTTAAAGTTCTGAAATCCTCAATCATCATTTAGTAAATCGTTATGGTCTAGTCATTGTAAATATCATACTCCGTTTCCTTGGCCAAGCCATCATATGTGGGTGCTTAGGTAGAGACTGAGCTTGGGTTCTGTAACTAACACTTTGTGAAATCTGTGGCAGATCAGATAACCACCCTCTGTTACTTGCCACTGAGTAGTATCACTCGAGGCTCAATCAAAGGATTGTAACATGGGAAAACAAGAGATTAAGGTCAAACATCTACTGGAAGAGGCAGAACTGTACTTAGCAAGGAACAAGTCTCTGTACTCAATTTGTTACTGAATCAAAAGGATTGTGAACTTGAAAACAAAGTGAGTGCTGAGCGCTGCCCTTACAAGCCAAGGAAGTATGCGGTGACCTTCATATTTAGACTGGTGTAAGCTGGCATTACCAGACTAGACTCTTGAACAGATGCTTCTTATTTCCAGGAATGGTAAAGTACATCACCGGGGGCTACAAGGTAACATATCACCCGGAGGGTCCAGAAGGGGATGCATGGGAGGTGGATTACACTCCTCCCTTCAGGAGAATCAGCATGTTGTCAGAGCTGGAGAAGAAGTTAAAAGTGAAATTTCCAGACCCAAGAGATCTCCATTCAGAAGGTAATGAATCAATTCCATTGAATTCTCTAAGAGGAAATTCTGTGATACAAGCATTAGAGTAGAAATACTTTCCAGGATAAAACAAAATGATGTCAGTGGCAGGATTTGGGTGGTACCTGCAGTTAATTAAATTTAATTTTGTAAGCAACTTAAAACTTGTATTCCCATCTGGATTACATCAACCCTGCATATTTAAATAAGTTAACCTCTATCCTGCCTCTTTTTTTGCATAAGTGTAGAGTACAGGACTGGATATCATTTTTAGAGCTTAAGATAGATTATAGGTTGGCCTGTTTGCATTGTATCATCTGACATTCACCTGTCTGTTAGGATAAGTATCTTATCATTACTCCACCTGAACTACTTGGAGGATTGTGATGAAACTTTGCAGACACACATTCATCCAAATGTCTAGTTGGTTCAAAATGAAAATGGTTCTACCCAGGAATCCAGTATGGCCACATTTTAGTGTAAATCCCTGAAATATAACAGTAAATACTTATCAAGCCAAATATACCATATGTACTCACTTAAAAGTTGAGTCCAACTGCATAATGCACAGATCCAGATCTGTTATCGCATAATTCACATGTAGATTTCGGTTTTTCAGGTTGTTGGGAGTAAGTAGTAGAACAAACAATACGGACCATGATCTGCTGGCCCATTATGCAATGGAAGATTAAGGTCTATGTTATTGCAGTTTACCTTGACTTTTTAAGTGAATGGATATGTTACTTCTCTTTCTATTTTAGCATAAATTCTGTTTTGCACTTGTACCTGCATTTTCTCCATTTTTAACTTCATTTTTCCTTTTTTCCATCCTTCTGTTTTATAATGATTAACCCCCCCCCCCAGTAGATTTGACATTTTTCACTTGTGCTTCACATGTTTAAACAGTCATACATCTGTCTTAATGTTGTAATGTAGGATTACTTTGGGAGACGGAAAATAATTAAACTGCTTTCAAACATATAGGGCAGAATCCACAACTTTGAATAACAGATCATAGTTGAAATATAAAGTTGAACTAGTTCAATGTTGTAAATATTTTGAACCCTTTTATATCATATGTCTAATATGCAAGCATCTGTCGGATTGGAACGGATCAAGATTGCTGACTTCTGGCATTGTGAATTACATGTGGAGTAATCCATCAAAAAAAGGGGGGCCCTGGATGGCATAGTGGTCTTGGGCAATTACTTTTACAGGTAAAGACATCTCACCTCTGTCAGCATGGGTTGGAGTCTTGGATATGTGATAAAGCTTGCTAGTTACTTGCTGTGGGTCAGTGGTTCTTCCTGGTGTTTTTCCATGTTCTTCCAAATAATACTGGCCATCATATGTAGCCTATCAAGTGCTGAAAAGTGATATTAAACCCATAAAACCACAAATCATATAAAGGGTGGAATATTTCTGCAAAAGCCTTATAATTATTATGAAAAGTACCTGATATACTCACTTATATACTCATCCACTGCACTCAAGTAATCAGTGGAACCAACAACATAGACTCTGATTTGCTGGTGCATTACATGTTGGCAGATCAAGGTCTGTATTCTTTGCAGTTGGACTCAACTTGTTCGGTAGCATGACATGGAATATCAGCAGAGAAGCTTTTCTAGTTTTCAGATGTCCTGATGTTGATGTCTTTTTATTTGTCTCATGCAGTATTTAAAAATTAGTTAAGTCTTTCAAAATTAAATACACCTTTCAAACTTTGTGTAGTTTTTACTCGCATCTTTACAAAGACCACCCCTCATATAGGGCCACCAGCAGAAGGGGTGACTTTATAAGAGGGTGAGCACCACATCAAAACCATGAGCATCAGCACCACTTCGGTTGCAGCTGCCACATTAGGAGTTGATTTGCAATAGGGAAACCATCTCGAGTTTTTAAATCTTGGGAAGTTGTTTCTTGGTCAGTGCTGTTTGTCATTCAGTTCTGGAATGTTGAGTTTAATATAAGAATCTAAGACTCCTTCAAGGCAATAATTTTGTATACATCTGCTATAAGACATTGAATGTTGTGTTTTCCATCTACCCATCAGTCTGGTACCAGTTTCTTTTCTGCACAATAACTTGATTTATGCACCATATATAGTATCTAAAGTCTGTGGATGGCTTGCACTTGGTGTCAGGAAGAACCCTATCAGTTTCAATGTCAAAAGATCAAAGGTCGAGGTTACTGTCTGAAAGAAGAAAAATAGTTTTCACACAAGAAAATGGATGTTTTCCATTTCTTCAGTTCCCATAATTTTTAGATGGTTTGCACTTGGGGTAAGGAAAGAAGCCTGTTGATTTTGCACTCAAAGGTCAAGGTCACTATCTGTTCTTTTATGCACATTGTACAGAATTGCATTTTATATTGTATGTTTTGCTTAATTTTATATTTATTTGGAAGGCTTTAACTCCCAAAATTTTGTCCTGTTCGTTTCTATGAGCTCTACTGGTCATAGATCCAAAGAGCTATGAGATGGTCTGTTGTCTGTCCATCCATTCACTTCTTTAATGAGGTTGGTCCTAAATGAAAATAGTGTTGATGCCCAATAAAGCTGCCACAGCAGCCATATATTGAAAATCTTGTTATCCTACTCTTGAATGGAAAATCCTAACTTGCAAAATATTATCGCCACTTTGCCCAAAATAAATGGCTATACCAACATGGTGTTTTCACTAAAAGACTTCTTTTGATGTCTAGTTGGTCATAAATTAAAATATGTGCTAATCTGATGCCCAATATTGCCACCACAGCTACCATCCTTGAAATCTTAATCACTACTCCTCCTGAATAGATGATCAGATTATTGTGGCATGGGGTTTTCATGTAAAGACTTTTTATCATGTCTAGTTGGTCATGAGTAAAACTGGTGCCAATGTCCAAAATAGCCACCACATCAGCTATCTTGAAAATATTGCTAGACCTCCTGAATGGAAAGTCATATTGTTATTTCTACTCCTTCCAAATGGATGGCTGCATCAGCATGTGGTTTTCACCACTAGACTTCTTACAATACCTTATTTGGTCCCTGAATGAAAATGATGCCAGTTGTACAGCTATTATGGTCAACACCAAGACTCTTAAAATTCTTGCTGTCACTGATTCTACTGAATGGATGATGATTATGGTGGGGTTTTCACCAAGTCCTAAATGAAAATGGTGCCAGTCATACAGTGAATATGGCTGCTATGATGACTGTCTGAAAAATCATTTTGTGAATACTCACCCAGAATGGATGACATTATGATATGAGGTTTTCACCAAAATAAAGACTTCTAATGATGTCTGGTTTGTGCTAAATGGAAATGGTGCCAAGCTGACATCCCATATATGTACCACAGCAGCTAATAAGATGGTTTCAGCATTTGGCACTTAAAAGGTAAAAATGGTCTTATCTTGAATTGCTGGAGATTCTTTTCACCCACTAGAGTGTTATTCTCTTTGAGTGACCCTTGTTATATTTTCAAAACATACGTATACACACACACACACACACACTGAAAGAAGGAAAATGGTTTCTACACAATAACATTGGATCTACATCAAAGCAGCATTGTTAACGATTTTCACTTGGGGTAAAGTGGAATCCTATTGATGTGAGGATAACTGACTGAAGACATAAAAGTGGTTTTTGTACACAAATTTCACTTATCTAAATTAAGCATGAGATGGAAATATAATATGTTGATTATTGTGCTCTTGCTGACAGGAAATTACAGTGTTTAATCTTAAAGAAGGAGGTGTATGTATTACTTTGCAAGATTGAACATATCTAGTCTTTTTCAAATTACAGAGGCACGTCAATTCTTGGATGACTTGTGTGTTAAGCATCAGGTGGAGTGCCCAGCACCCAGGACATCTGCCCGACTTCTAGATAAGGTCAGTAAGAGAAGGCAGATTAGTTAGCCACATACAGTGACCTCTTTAATACCTCATAATATTGTGTTTCTTTCACTCCTTGACTGAAAAATGTTTGTATGTCAGTGTTCATAATCTTCCTTATGTCAGTGTTCATAATCATCCTTATGTCAGTATTCATATTCATCCTTATTTCAGTATTCATCATCATCCATATGTCAGTATTCATAATCATCTTTATGTCAGTATTCATCATCATCCTTATGTCAGTATTCATAATCCTGCAAGAAAAGTGGAAATTCTTAGCATTTCAATGACAGCCAAGTCTTTCTATTTCATTAGTATTGTGAGAGTTCTCTTGGATTTTCAGAATGAAAGAGTCATTCCACATGTACAGAGATGCTGCCAGGGCATGCATATGCATGAATCATGCAAAATCTTTATGAATCATGCACTTTGAGTGCAGTGATGCACAAGAACTCTGCAGTTTAAAGTCATGCATGTAAAATATACTTTGCACAGTATACAATTTTTATTTAACTGTTGACCCTTAAAAATGCTTAAGTCACGCTGTTAGTAGAGGTCAAATAGTGTTTGTCACAACATCTTTCTTTTTAAGCTGTGCAACTGTTTACACATCTGGGTTTTATGTGGACCTTGCATCGAGGAAGTTTTTACAAATGCATGTTTAATATATGGCAGTTGGCTGATCCCACCATTATGCAAACAATACTGGCTGATCATTGTGATGATGACAATGATATTTAAAGTTACGAAGTATTATATCAGACTATTGGAAATGGGAAATTGTTGATGGAGGAACCAGTGAATGATTTTGAACTAAAAAATGATGTTGAATATGAGTCAGATGTACATGCTGGATGGACAAAAATAGATGGCATACTGTTCAAGACCTCCCATTCAGCAGTATTTCAGAATGTAGAAAAGGCAGAATACCAAGCCTAATTAAAATACCAACAATTTAAAAGTAAAGTGATATTTTAAATTCTTATCAGAATCTTCTGCTACATAACTATATAACCCGATAAAGGTTCAGATAAATGGAATAAATAAAAATTGAAAATGAAATTAAAAAGTAAAGATATTTTATATTTGATCAACATACTCTGTCTGGATAAGGAGATTATGGCATTGATGGACTTAAATTCCTAATACAGCATTATGGAACAGATAAGAAGACTGGCACAGTCTTCAGCAAAGCACTGATTCAAAAAAGTGAAATTTTCACACAGCGTGTTAGTGAAACATCATTTTTTGGAGCTGTGGAAAATTGTACATAACAGCCATAAAGAACAGTTTCCCAACTTGTTCAAGCATGCTCAGCTAGCTATGTGTATGCCTCTTCAGACAGGAGACTGAAAGGGATTCTCAGCACAGAACTATATTTATACATAGATAAAGAACAGATTAAGCTCAGAAACAATCAACAGATTAACGCATATACAACTAACTGCAATATCTTTTAAAGAGTTTGATTTCAATGAAGCTCTAACAGAGTGGAGCAAGAAGAGAGATGGATATTGAAATTTTGGTAAATATTAAACCCTTGGTTTGGTGACATGGTGGTGAACTCCCCCTATGGATAAAATCCTGGCAGCATTAACTGCTTGTATCTAAATATGGGAATCCTCTCCATTATGTATTGTAGACCTTCCATTACCAGAGCAAATTGGAAGCAGGGGTCATGAGAGTAGGGACTCGGTGAAGAAAATATTGTTGGCAGAAGTTAATTGTAAAATGAGTAGCTTCTGTTAGTAAAGGTTAGTGGTAATGCTTGGAGTAAGAATTTAAAATGTAGGATGCAACTATTTGGTCAGTAGTGGTCTCATTAAAGCATGCATTTTTCATTTCTGTTTGATTGATTTCCTATGAAAACCTTTGCATATATTTCAGATACTTCATGACTAATTTATTTTATTTGTTCTAGCTGGTGGGAGATTTTATAGAGAGTGATTGTATAAACCCAGGATTTATCATAGACCATCCAGAAATCATGAGTCCACTAGCCAAATGGTGAGTGCATGGCAAGCTTATTTACCTCAATATTTATGCCCTACTATGAGTGTGAAAGGGCCATATAAAGGTATATAGCATTACTCTTGTCTGTCTGTCTGTCTGTCACAACTTGGTTTTGTTTAGGTCTGTTTTTCAGGTATTACAAGTCCCAGAGCCATTTGACTTTAGATGTTTTGGTGAATACCATACATGTATACCAAAATTAAGTACCAGACCTGCCAACCCTTACAATTTTGCCATATGTCTTACCAAAATGACACTTAAGATGTGGATTTATAAAATAAAAGCACAAATTATGGAAATTTGTTTGCAGTAAGATAAAGATTCTGGCATGTCTGTGTTTGATTAGATCTGGGTTTCATATTTGATTCTTTGGAATTGGATGAGAACCAGACTACTTTACAAGAGTGTTCAGACACTTTAAACTTCATGTATTTTGTGATGCGAAACAACTGAATGATCAAGTTATTGCTTATTTATTTTGTTTTAAATGGCATCCAGCTAGCAACAGGTCAGGACGAAAGGGACAGTACACCTATTAAAAAGTTTTAACAGTACAGAAGAATAAAAGGGAATACGGGAGGTAATTAAGGTTCAAGTAAACTTTACAAACTTTTTAGTTGAGGACAATGTTTACCTTGTTGCATCAGTCTTGAATCACACTTCCGGACTTTTAATTGATGTTTTGCACCATGACAATAACAGGATATTATATTTTGTTTAATCTTACTGAAAACTGGTCCAACTTGCAGAAGAACACTGACTGCCTTACTGAGAAGGTCTTGTTAGGATTGGCAGGTCTGAGTAACTATTGCCTTATCTTCAATCACCAGCAACTTTGTAAGTTTTACATTTAGGTCAGTTTCTCAGCCATTGTTTGCCTCGGATGTGCAAATTGGTATGTAGACATGTACAACTTCACTGTATCAAAATTGGTCACTGTGATGTTTATTTTGCACTTTATCGACGTAGGTCTTGTTTTGCATTTAGGTCAGTTTCTCAGGCATCATCAGTCAGTCAGAGAACTTTGTATTCAGATTCATTTTGATTAGTACAGTATCATCTTACCAAAACTAGGTCACTGACTTGCATTTCGTGCTTCAGTGACTTTGGTTAAGTTTTGCATCAAGGTCAGTATTGCTGGATCACTGTGACCTTATTGTTATTTTACAGCCACTTTGGTTATGTTTTGCAATTAGGTCTGTTTCTCAGATATTGTTTGCACCAGAGATATGCAGCTTGGTAAATACAACATCACCTTACCAAAAGTAGGTCACTGTTACCTGTATCATGTTCTGAAGTTAATTTTTGTGTTTAGGTCAGTTTCTCTGACAGTATTTGCAACAGTAATGCAGTTTGGTATGTAGATGCATATTGGCCAGTCATGCCATGGCAGGTTACTGTGAATTATATTTCTTGCTTCAGTGACTTTTAGCAAGTGTTGCTTTATAGTCAGTTTTTCAGGCATTATTGATCACCGGTATACACTTGCTGTGTGGGTGTGGATGCATCTTGATGAGTACAACAATACGTTACCAAAATTAGGTCACTGTGATCTATATTTCTTATCATGATAATTACTTATTGTCAGTTTCATATGCATATTTTACTAATGAGGTGTCTTTGTATGCAATATAACCCAGATGAAGATGGAAAATTGCAACATTTGTGATAGGTCACACAGCTGTTTCCTTGCAATGGGTATTTTTTGTGTTCCTTTTTCTTAGATGTCTTTTTAATGTATCTATGTACATTGTTCACACACTGTTACTACTTAATCCCATAATGCAGTTAAATGATCTGTTGGCACAGACATTTTGTACATTTATAAAGCAGTAAAAAAAATACATTGTAGGATATCCAGCCATTTTTTAGCAATATGTTTATAGTCATAGGAGTTAGTTCTTGACCTAGTTATGCAACCAAGCATTATGTCTGTAGCCACAGAGTGTGTTCTTGACCTGGTTATGTAACCTAGGTGTAGAGAGTGCATTCTCGATCTAGTTAGGCAACCTGGCATTATGTGCATAGCTTTACGAGTTCTTGACCTAGTTATGCAACCTAGAATTGTTTATCGCCTGTATTCTTGACCTAGTTATGCCAACTAGCATTATGCCTGTAGCCAGTGTTTTCATGACAGTTATACAACCTAGTACTATTTGTAGCCACTATTTGGTTCAGACTCCATCCCAGCTGAATTCTACAAGGAAGGGGGCACAGCCCTGATAGAAAGGCTCCACCGTTTTTACTGATGTGGCAGCAAGAGACGATCCCCCAGGAATTCAAATATGTTTCCATAATCCACCTGTATAAGCACAAAGGAAACCGCCAGGCCTGCGACAACCACCAGGGTATATCCTTGCTCTCAATCACAGGAAAGATACTTACCAGAATCCTATTGAACTGCCTCACTATGCACCTTGACCAGGGACTCCAGCCAGAAAGCCAGTGTGGATTCCGGAAAGAACGTGGGACCATCGACATGGTGTTTGCTGCGAGGCAGCTACAAGAGAAATGTCAAGCAAAACGCCGACCTTTTCTCCATCTACGTCGACTTGACAAAGGCCTTTGATACTGTCAGCAGAGAAGGATTGTGGAAGGTAATGGCCAAGTATGGGTGTCCGAAAAAATTTATATCCATGGTGCAGCATTTCCACAACGACATGCAGGCACGAGTCCAGGAAAATGGAGAGACATCTGAGCCATTCCCAGTAACCAATGGCATCAAGCAGCAACACTGTTCAGTCTATTGTTCTTCGCCGTGCTGACTAATGCCTTCAGAGACGCAGATGTTGGAGTCGGCATCAGGTACTGTACAGATGGAAAACTGTTCAACCCCAGGAGGCTTCAAGCAAAAACCAAGGTTATGACACACCATCAGGGAGTTCTTATTTGCTGACGACTGCGCCCTCAATGCTGGCTCAGAATCCGACCTGCAACACAGCGTTGACAAGTTCTCCAGCTCCTGCACAAGCTTTGGTCTCACCATCAATACAAAGAAAACTGAAGTCCTGCATCAGCCGGCTCCTGGAAAGCCCTATGTTGAGTCCAACATCACTGTCAACAGCCAAAAACTCAATGTAGTGAACCGCTTCACATACCTTGGCAGCACACTGTCACAGAGCGTCACCATTGACGACAAGGTGAACCTCCGCATTGCCAGAACCAGCGCAACCTTTGGCAGACTGTATGCCAACGTCTGGAATAGAAGAGGCATCAGCATCACGACCAAACTAAAGGTCTACAGGGCAGTTGTGCTCCCCACACTACTTTACGCATGCGAAACGTGGATGGAGTATCAATGCCATGCCAGGAAGCTGAACCACTTTCACACCACAAGTCTCAGGAAAATCATCAACATCAAGTGGCAGGAAAAGGTTCCAGACACTGAGGTACTCGCCCAAGCAGGTCTCCCCAGCATCCACACCATCCTGATGAAGTCCCAGCTATGCTGGGCGGGACATGTTGTACGCTTGCCAGACCATCGGCTGCCTAAGAGACTCTTCTGTGGTGAGTTACAGTAAGGACAGCGATCCCACAGAGGTCAGAAGAAACACTTCAAAGACAATCTGAACACTGCATTGAAAGCGTTCAACATAAACCCTGATTCATGGGAGCAAACAGCCAGCGATCGAGTCACTTGGCGTTCCTGCGTGCACAAAGGCTCCAAGTTGTGCTAATCTAGCAGGACAGCAGCTGCAGAGCTGAAGAGGCAAGCCAGAAAAGCACATGCCATCAACCCTCCTGGAGATGTCCCTCTCATCCCTTGTCCCTTCTGCAACCGAACCTTCATGCAAGGATTGGCCTCATCAGCCACCTGCGCACGCACAGAACAGAATCAGCCCCTTCAACCCTCGGATGACGAGAGTGGTCTTCGTCGACTCGACGGACGAACAACATTTGTAGCCATAGCCTGTTCTTGACCTATTTATGAAACCTAGTTTTCTTTGTAGCCAGCGTTCTTGACTTGGTTATACAACTTAATATTGTTTGTAGTCTAGTGTTTTTGTGACTGTTTTGTCTAGCCATTGAGGGTGTGTTCTTAACCTAGTTATTTTAACTATTGAAAGTATGTTCTGATTCAGTTAGGAAACCTAGCATCATATTCCCAATATTTAATCCAAAATTGACACAAGTTCTGAGATATGTTCAACTCTAAAACACCCCTTTGTGACTTGCTGTGAACAAAGTAATTGCCAAAATGTTCTGCAATACTGTTAAATCTACAGCTCTAAACTATTGAGAACACTTTATACCAATTACTGTTAAATTATTATTCTCAAATTTAAGTCGAAAGCAGAGATAATGTGATCCTGTGTATTCTGTCAGTGAAATGTTTCACATGTTGTATACCATTTAGGGTAGAGACTGAAAACTTTAGGACATTATTGGTATGTAGATGTACAAAATGGTATTACAGTCATGATGCATCAATGGGGAAGTTTAGCTTGGGAGTTCGGGTGGAACACTTTTTATTTTGTGTCTATGTGGGGAGTAGTGATAAGTGGAGGAATGTGCAGGTATATGGTGCCATGTTATGGACGTCTTGTCTGTAATGTTTCCTTCTGTTCAACAATTCAGGCACAGAAGTATTCCAGGATTAACAGAGAGGTTTGAGTTGTTTGTCTGCAAGAAGGAGATCTGCAATGCCTACACCGAGTTGAATGATCCTATGGTTCAGAGGGAGAGGTTTGCAGAACAAGCTAAGGTTAGCATTTCTTGTTGATTAAGAAACAAATTGTTTTAACAATACTTTTAATACTTGATTGGCTATATCATGCAGAGAAGATGGGGGCAAATGCTTTTCCCAAGAACACACCAAGGCATCCGACTAATAACACTTGGTTTACAAGTCTAGCAAGTCCAATACTCTTTGAACTGAGCTTCTGTGGCCCCCTTCTTGTTCATACCACTTATTCTGACAGAGCTGCATTTTTATACCAGCTCTCCTCTTTCAGTCTTGTTCAAGTCTTTGCTTGAGAAAATGCTGTAAAATAGATTGATGTTTGTGCCCTTGTTTCTTATTTGTTGGCAAGACCAGACTTGTTTTTGAATTAGAAACGTATAAATTTCTCTTCATTGGAGTAACTTAGATATTTGTTAATTTTCATGGTAAATTAAGCATGTGTAAATGATCTGATGACTCAGCATATCAGATAGTTATAAGGTCCTAGTTGGCCAAATTAGGCAGTGTATTCCCTAATTCATGCACCCAAGCACCCATTTGTAAGTTTAGGACATTTATGACAGTTCTAATGATACTCACCATTATAACCACCATCCAATTCGGAAACATTTTTGGTAATTATTCCATCAAATGTACAAATCAAAATCTTCCAAGTCATAATCTTAAGCTGAAAAATTAAAATTGTGATAGCATCTTTTTTCCTTGATGTAACATTCTTATTATTATTATTATTGTTATTGTTATTATTATTATTATTATTATTAATATCCTGACAGGACAAACTGGCAGGTGATGATGAAGCCATGTTCATTGATGAAAATTTCTGCACAGCATTAGAATATGGTCTTCCACCAACAGCAGGTTGGGGAATGGGAATTGACAGAGTTGCAATGTTTCTAACAGATTCCAACAATATCAAGGTAAGTATTCTTTTCAATCCCACTTTTATATCGGGTAAAATTCTCATTTTTTATGATTTACCTCCTTTGAACGAGTTATATGCATCTAAACAATAGCAACAACAAAAATATGATTAAGAAGAAAGTTAAAAAATTGAATATATATATTAGGGATTCTTTATTATGATGTCATCAGGGGCCATGGAAACAATACACAAGTTTTCAGAAAAGTTTTTTTCTGACAAAGAAAGTTCAACATGTCAAAATATTTGATGTTTTTCTAACACTCTGCCCCACCCCCAGAAATGACATTAATTGACTATGCTGTTTCATTCCAATGCCACGACATCAGTTTTGTTAGAAAAGTAATAGATGCACTTGATTTAGCTCGATCCATCAGTATATGCTGTTTATTTAAGCATATTCTGTTTTTCATCATTTTGAAGTGGAATAACAAGTCATAAAGATGGAAAAAACATCCATGCAGCATTATTAAAAAATGTCATTACAACACTGTAAATTCTGATTAGCAAATGTATAGACCTGCCTTTAAAGGTTTCATCTTCTGGTCCAATTTTGACAGTTATTTCCCTTAGTCCATTAATTTTAATTCTGTACAACAGCAGATCATTGTAACCATTGAAACCATTCAACATCTTCTGATGCTATTTGAAAGCATAGTGTCTTAGAGATCAAGTTGTGACTTTTACTGGTTTTGTCTCATCTCTGTTTTGGATGGTTTTCAGCCTGGCCAGTTAACTTCATATTTTCACATGGGAGTTTGCCTGTAACTGGCAAGACATAACCATTTAGAATGTTCTGATGCAGTTTAATATGAACATCATCTCATACACGTAATATGGTTTTTATGGTTTTATTCATATCTACTCAATTTTGAACAGAATTATAGTCCTTGTTGCGTGAAACATGAAATGTTGCTTATTATGCATTTAATTCAAGAACCATTCAACATAATCTGATGCAGTTTGATGTGAACATTATTTCAAAGATTTAGATGTGCCCTTGATAAGTTTTGTCTTGTCTCATATTTAGCAGTTATAGCCCTTGTAGTTAAACATCATATCTTTATATAGGATGATGCTTTTATTGATGAGACATTAGCACAGTTAAATTTCAAGCATTCCAGGTCATCATAGAGGAATCGATGCCCCTGAATAGCAATCTGCTCCTCACTTTGGTTTCCCAAGACAAGTTTCCAGATTTAAAGTCTTACAAAGCAAACTGTATTTAGCAGGGTCCTTTATGATGCACCATTGTCAATAATTGTAATATATATTTGAGTTATTTGTCAGGAGAGGGGGTTGAACTTGGTAAATTCTCCAAATTTATCTTATAAAAATGAACTTTTTTAAAATTGAAAATATTCAGAGTATTCCTAAAACATTTTTTAATCTCATTCTTGTGGCTGGGTCTGAAATTGCATTTGAATTTGTAACTTCATAAAACATTAAGATTGAAATTATTAAAACTTTATAAATAGTTTACTTTTTTCTTAATTTGTTGCCCCTCCCAATTACTTGACATGTTTCAGGTGTGTCATATGCTTCAGGGATTACTTTTATTAAAAGATACCAATTTGGCATAATCTGTCAAGTTAGACCAATTGCAGACCTGCCAATCCTATGATTTTGCCACAAGACTTATGGATATGACCCTAAAATACGGACTTAGGAAATAAAAGCTCAAATTCTTTGCAATAAAATCCAGATGAAGGCTTGTCTGTGTTTGATTCAGATCCAGGTTTCATATTAAATTCAATGGAGTTAGTCAGGGAACCAGACTAGCTTTACAGGAGTACCTCGGACTGGACATTTTTTGTGATGCAAAATGTCCGATGATCGAGCTGTTGCTTTTTCTTAATTAAAAAAATGGTATCCATCAAGCAATACATTTTCAGGACAAATGGAACAAGAAATCTCTTAAAATGTTTTAATAGTCATTACAGAAGAATAAAATGGAATATTCAGATTCTTGGGGAAAAAGCAGGAAGGCCAACAATTATGTTAGTGGACATTATGTGTTGATTTGAATATGTCTCATGGTAGGAAAGGTGATTACTGTCGCCACAGCCCATGTGAAATTTGTTTTCCAAAGATTACATCAGGTTGATTGATAGGAAGAAGCCATCGAGCTCAGTTGGGTTTGTAAATGCAGTTTGTGAAACTGTACTGGAGGTAATTAAGGTTCAAGCAAACTCTACAGACATTTTAGACCCATTTGGACACAATGTTTACCATCACTGCATCAGTTTTGAATCACACTTCCGGACTTTTAAATGCATGTTTACCTGCTCGACAATAACAGTACATTATATTTTGTTACACCTTACTGAAAACTGGTCTAACTTACATACAGAAATCTACTGCCATACTGAGGTCTTGTTAGGGTTGGCAGGTCTGCAATTGATTGATTTTCATTTTACCATTTTTTTTGTTGGTTTTATTTTCTCAAAAAATGAAAAATTGACTGATCTTAAACGTAATTGTTATATTGTAGGAGGTGCTGTTGTTCCCAGCCATGAAACCAGATGACCAGAAGCCTCCCAAGCCAGAAGGGACTGAGGATGCCAAGGCTTAGTGTTGTTAAATGTGATTGCTTTATCATTATTGACTTGTGTTATGTAATGTACTAAGAGATCAGGGTTTGCACAACTTTTACACAAAATTATGATTCGTTTGAACAGTAGAGACTCTTATCCAACTGTTCATGGTACAGTAGCAGATCTGTGTCCACCCTGTTACAAGATAGGTATGGGTCATCCTTCAGCAAATACATTATAGGACTTTTCTCTACAAAGATGGTCAACATGTTGTCTGCTTTATCTTGTGTTATTTGTAAACCTGGGGTACTCATTAATTGCAGTCACCTGTAATTGATTTCTGATTATTTTAAGTAAAGACTATTGCAATCAGGAATTTTTTTTTTATTGTTATTGCCATTTAATAGATTGAATTAAAAAAAACCCACAGTAATTAAGATTTCTGCTTGAATACATTATGAATTTTGACTTGAACTGATGATAATTTTTTATAAAAAATATTAAAATTCAAGTGAAAAACAGGAATTTTGAATATTTTGAAGGGTTTTGGCTTTTTAAAATTAATTTTATGACCAAAGCCTTGCAGTTAATCTGATTTTCATTGTTTCCTTGTTTTATTTCAGCATATATATTAGTTCTAAAGAAAATATATATGCACTTGAAAGTAATTTACCCCAGGTCTGGCCACCATATATATTCATATAAGTTGGGTGCAACTGCAAAATCATAGTCCCTGATTTGCCGTTTAATAACACACCAGCAGGTTAGGGTCTGTGTTGTTTGTTCTACTGGTTAATACTAACAGACTGCATAGACCCAGATATTCTCTTGCATTATGCAATGGCAGATTTGTGCCCATGTAGTTTTTAGTTTAATGCAACACGTAATTACATACAGTAGTTTGATCTTTACTATGAAGTTTTAAAAAACTCATAATTACCCTTACCTGTAATGAATCCATTTGTTTGGGAACATTGACATGGTTCTGTCTGTGGAATGACAATTTTTGACGCTGCTTTTTCGCCTATCATTGCCTTGTTGTAAGCTTACAAAATAACAATCACATCTGCCATAATTTGCACTCTTTGTGTGTCATATTGATGCATGTCTTGTCATCTCATTTACTGAAAGGACGATATTTTCTGCCCTGCTTGAATTTATTTAGATGATGTAGATTACATATACGAGTTTTTTTAATTTTATATTTCAGACATAAGTTGTGTGTTTGTATGTTGGTTATCCAGGAAATGGAGTTTTGAAGAAAAAGATTTGTCAGCTACTCCATTTATTGTTTATTTTTTATAAATTCAGCAAATTATTAACTGAAAATGCTGTGCAAACTTTTGTATGAAGTAGATCATACAAAAGTTTGAACAGTGTATTTTCATTGCATACTTAAATGAATTAAAAAAAAATAAACAGTCTTTATAATTAAATTTAACATCATAAATAGTTAAATAAACTCAGAGTTTAATAACATTCTTGTATTTAATCACATTTTGAATTTCACTCAGTGAGGCACAGTAATGCAGAACAGTGACTGTACTACTGGCTTTTATACATTATCTAATACAACAGCTATCTAGTGGCTGCATAGCTCAGTTGGTTAGAGCATTATGTTAAAAATGAGAAGGTCGTGTGTTTGATTCCCATATGGTTAAATTATTTTGTTTTTTCTTCTCCTTTTATTTTATTCTACAGAATAAATTTCAAATTTCCATATTGTAACGGTATACAGATTTCATATCATACATTAATACATACACTCATCAATGAATTTCACACAGTACCGTGTCTTCACATCAAGATATATAACCAGATGATATTTATTTATTCATTTAAAGTGTACTTTACTGGTAGAATTAGCAAAGATCTCCATTTATTTGAAAAAAAAAAGGTTCAGTATTTGGTTCAAAATTAAAATCTTACAAAAGAAGTCTGAGTTTGTGAGATCCTATATTCTAAATATAGTCCTTATTCATCGAGTGCATGTACAGAAAAGTAGTACAGATGGACATGGAATATAAGAAAAAATTGGGTTCATGTTGATGTCAGATTGCCATAAGTCATAATGACAAAAGAAAAATTTAATTATTTCTCATTTACAGGACCAGATTATAAATTACTCACAAAATTTGAAATGATATGAATGTGTTTTTTATTATTATTCCATAAAGCTGCATTTTACAATATAATAAAAAAAAACCTGGCTCCAAAAATGTGAACATTGAATATTCTTATCTTTAAAGTCAGATTGCAAATATTTAAAGTTTCATTGCAAACTTAAAAGCTGTAATAATGTTTGCATTAAAAGTAAACAGATGAAAACTTTTGGAAAGTTAGTGACGACATTTTTGAATTGTACTGTAACCTTCACAGCATGCAGCCATCATTTTATGATAGCTTTCGTCCATATTGACCCCTGTGATGTGATTTAAATCCACATTGTAGATTGATATTAATGGTACCCTAATGCACTATATCCTATTTCTAAAAATAACATTATAACAATATGAAAAAAGATTTGAATCCATAAAAATTTTTTAAAATTTACATCAAGCTTATCTTTCCATTTTTTTATAGATAATTTGTAGTTTTAATTCAGGAGTTGTGAATAAGGCTCCACCCCCAATATCTAATGGAAATTATCTGATATAAGAGAATGTGAGCATTAAGTGTTTATTCTTTTGTTATGTTATATCTGGAAAGTAATATATATATATATATATATATATATATATATATATATATATATAAATTGTGTAACGTTAGAGAATCATTTATTGTAAGACAATATTCTAGCATATTGAACAACAAAATACATCTTTAAATAGTGACTCTCAGTCCCTTGCAGATCTCTGCTGGTGCATCTCCAAACTATTGAGCCATGTACACAAGGTAAAATGACAAACAAAAGAAAAAAAATGAATAAGATCATTTAGGAGAATTTGAATTAATTTCTTCTGCATTTTTAAAGTGCAATTCAGCTAGGATTAAACTAAAGATGCAGTGGGTATAGGAATAAAATCAGTCTCTATACATGAAGTGGTTTTCTAGCTCCGAGATGGATTCAGTGCAGCAGTAGCAAAATGCCAAGAATGTGTAAATATTTTAGGCATTAGACGCCAGTGCAGCTCAATTCCATGACAATATTTAGAACTCAAGCTTGTCCATAATGCATAATATCTTGGAATTAATTTGGAGTTTACAGTTGTTGGATTGAACCTAGTTTTAACCCATGTTCAGTGGTTGTTGTATGAAATATAAATTTAAAAAAACAAAGTAATGTTAAACAGCTTGATTTTTGTATTGAATTAATTAACACTTTAATACTGTTGGTCATACAATATGTCAATTTCGTCCAAATTATCAAAACAGGGACAGAAAGATTTATTAATGTATACTGTCTATTTCTTGCCTCACAGGGTTTCAGAAATCCTTGTAAGTTGAGTAATTATACATTTTTTTAATGTTTTCCTGGTAATTATTCATTTACTTACCTAGAAATAATATTATTGTTGTGCAATCCACACAAGTTGCACTTTCGGTGGGTCATGAGTTTTACAGTTGCATCTGTCTTGACTTGGAGCATGCTTAAAGATGATCATCTGTTGGGGTATTTAGCCTTTTCCAAAAAACATGTTTACATAGCTACATGGGTGAAAATTCTCTAATCATATGATGGAAATTCTACCTTTAGAATCTCCCCCACCCCCGATTGATCTTCCAAATCATGCCAATCTGTTGATGTTTATTGGTTGGAAAGTGTTTACAAAGAAAAAACTTATTGCTTAGGGATACTAAGGAATTGATTTTACAACACCAGACTACCTCAAGTTTTCGGAACTTGTGCATATTGTAGCTTGCTTTAAGGTATCTTCATTATTTTTATTTCTTCAGATTTGAATGTTTTTCATACAGTCACTTCCACAGAGTTCAAATATATGCAGAAACAGTCTTAAGTTGGTGGTTTTGAGATGTAGCCACTGTTTATAAACAGGTTTGACTGAAAAAAAAACTGAGCTAAAGTTGCAATAGTTGACACATCTATTTCTTTTGTATTATTATAAGATCAATGTAAATCAAGTTTTGCATGTTTCTACATTTAAGTTAAATGTCTGTCAAATAATGATTTATCTCCACATGCTAATGTTGCAGAAACATCTTTTAATTTATTGAGTGCATTGAAGTGTTATCAAGGAAGAAAATCACAATAAAATTGTTACTTCATCTTTTCTGCTTTTTTTTTTTTTTTTGTTTGATTATCAATTTTCTTAAAGGCAAATGGGAAAAGGAAGATGTAGCTATCGATTTTGGAATGAAACTCCTAGTCGTAAAGGAAAGACACAACCTATTTTAGTATCAGGGCCGGTAGAAGCTGTGTGCAGGAAGTGCTCTTCCACAGGTAGCCTGTTTTCAGAGGTGCGCCAAATCGGGGAAGAAAAGGGGTGCGAGAATCAGACAAGGGAGCTAAACAAAACCTTTGTTTTTCTTTATATGAAAATCTTTTTATTTGTTCATAACTTAAATCAATTTCTTACGAGCTTTCATATCAGCAAATATTTTAAGGGGAGCGGGGTACCATATATCTCAAAGGACACAGCCTATTTTAGTATAGATCTTGGAATTGAATGAAGAGAATTAATATTTAGTATTTCACAATAGGCTGAATATATTAATTTTAGAGAATCTATCTTTCACATAACAAGGTTATAGAATCTGAGTCAAGACGGCAATGTTTATAGTAGTCTAGATGTGTAATTTATGGATCAGAAGCAGCAAGTCAAATTATGAGCCACATCTTTGCATACTAATAAATGATGTGGCTTTTTTTCCATTTAGTTGTTACATCAGACCAACTTTGATATGGAAATAAAAGGTTAGTACATTTGCTTAAATTTGTATGACACCAAGTTTACAAGATTGTTTCTATAAACTTGTTTGATAACAAACTTACAAGATGTATATAAATTTGTATGATACCAAACTTACAGGATGGTTTATGTAAATTTAAATCTGTTTCTATAAATCTCGAAAGATCAGAGACACAGGAACATAAATGAGCAAAAGATATTAGACTCACATGGACCTCTCATTTCTTTATAACGGAATGGGAGTCTGACGAATCACATCTGCATGCTGAATTTTGTCAAAATTGATGATGCTTTACATTTTTTCAACATTTTCGTCTTTGAAATCTGTGTCAGTTTACTTTGAAACCTGTCTTGAGAGTCAACCTTTCTGTCACTATGATGTGGCACAAAATAAATTTTCTTTGAAAGTCATTATAGTATCAAAATAGTTTTTTTTTTTTGTGTATGAAAAGTTTGGTTTTTTATGATGGGAATGCATCTAAATTTTTTTTTTTTTTTTTTACTGTATTCTATAATTTTAGCTCACCTTTGCAAAGGACTTTGTGATATGGTCCTGCATCTGTCGCCTCATGTGCCACGTTTTTCCACCTCTATCAACACTTGTTTGCAAACTCTTTTTTTTATGCTTCATTTCTGATCAAATTTTCCACATGTATGCTTATAAGATCATGGTCTGAGACAAGTTTATTATCAACAACACAAATGCGTATTAATGAGACGAGCTTGCATGTGATTGGCTGAGCATGTGAACATCCTAGAGGCCATATTTCTGACAAGATTTGGTATGCAAGCGTTTTTTCATGCATATACCCCAACCACGCTTATACACTGCACAAACCCTAACATAATCTTGCATGAACTGACCACGACCTAAAACCCCATCACAATGTACAAAGAGGTGTTCAAATTGGTCGTGACTGTTTGGAGTAAAATTATGCCAGCAACCATTCGCAACGGATTTATTTAGGCTGGAATACTTGAACAAAATGGACATTACTATAGTATTTCTTCCAACAGTAATAGACATTTTCAACGACAACCAGTCAGATGAGAGCTTTGATGGAATTGACTGCAAGTCTAGCAGAAAGATGAACTTAATGAATAAACATTAGGTTTTTGTCAATTCTGTTAAAACACTGATGGGTTGGACACAGTTTAAGTAGTGAAGAATATTAGTTATGTGTGTTAATATTGTTGCTAGAATTATCTTCTTGGCATCCGTAATTTCCTGCTAGTCTTCTGTTGTCATTCCCTTAAAATTATAAAAATAAATAAATCATTTTCTCACAGTTAATAAAAATTACAGATTTAAAAAAGATTATTATTACTGGCTGGGTGAAAAAGAACTGATATAGCTCGCCCACCAAATATACCCTGGGTGGGGGTTGTTTATGACCTGTGGGATATATGCATGAAAATACTGTATATAATAAGATCTTGAATACATTTGATAATGAGCAACATCTATGCATATTGCTGAGGTGATCTTCCTCCTGATGAGCAGAGCTTGTGAACACCCTGGAGGTAATATTTCAGATTAGATTAAGTATATAAGATTATGTCAGCAAGATTGCAGTTCAGTTATGAGCAAGAGCCATGCATATTAACGAAGTGATCTTGCATGTGATAGACTTGTAAGCTTATGTCATCATATTAACGAAGTGATCTTGCATGTGATTGACTTGTAAGCTTATGTCATCATATTAACGAAGTGATCTTGCATATGATTGACTTGTAAGCTTATGTCGTCATATTAACGAAGTGATCTTGCATGTGATTGACTTATAAGCTTATGTCATCATAGTAACGAAGTGATCTTGCAGGTGATTGACTTGTAAGCTTATGTCATCATATTAACGAAGTGATATTGCATGTGATTGACTTGTAAGCTTATGTCATCCTATTAACGAAGTGATCTTGCATGTGATTGACTTGTAAGCTTATGTCATCATACTAACAAAGTGATCTTGCATATGATTGAATTGTAAGCTTATGTCGTCATACTAACGAAGTGATCTTGCAGGTGATTGACTTGTAAGCTTATGTCATCATACTAACAAAGTGATCTTGCATATGATTGAATTTTAAGCTTATGTCGTCATACTAACGAAGTGATCTTGCATGTGATTGACTTGTAAGCTTATGTCATCATAGTAACGAAGTGATCTTGCAGGTGATTGACTTGTAAGCTTATGTCGTCATACTAACGAAGTGATCTTGCATGTGATTGACTTGTAAGCTTATGTCATCATATTAACGAAGTGATCTTGCAGGTGATTGAATTGTAAGCTTATGTCATCATATTAACGAAGTGATCTTGCAGGTGATTGACTTGTAAGCTTATGTCATCATATTAACGAAGTGATCTTGCATGTGATTGACTTGTAAGCTTATGTCATCATATTAACGAAGTGATCTTGCATGTGATTGACTTGTAAGCTTATAAGTTCGAGACCTTGAATGAAATCAGTTATGAGTGTCCTGACTATTTATGATGTGATCTGGCATCTGAATGGCAGAGCTTGTGAACAATGGAGGCCGTATTTTAGATTAGATTTCGTATGTAAGCTTATATCATTACTGATCATCGCTACTTCTCGTGAATGGATCCACATTTTTTTTTTCACCAAGAGACTTCTTATCATATCATTTTGGTCCTATACGAAAATGAAGTCACAACGATGGTCGTTTTGAAAATATTGTTATCATTACTCCTGAACGGATCATCGCATTGACACGATGTTTTCATTAAAAAGACTTTTTATGACGTCTTATTTGTCCTAAATGAAAAAGTGCCGAGCGCCTTGTGCCTTGGAAGCCATCTTAAAAAACTTGTACCTCTTAACGAACAACAGAGATAATTTCAGCACTCAGCGGTTAAAACGAAGAAATAGTCTTAGAAACACACGTGCGACCAGTAGAGCATCAGTCTTATTGAGGTGGTCTTGTTTGATCTTGTTGCTTTGTTTTTTTTTTTAAAATAAAAAAAATTAAATTAATGTTAAGCACGATATTGTCTAGGGATTTAGTGGTCTAAAAATGTTTTTTTTAACATGCCCTAACATGGCGGGTATGCACTTTATGCATTTTTTCCAACTGTCCGAATTCCAAGAGTAATTTAGAAAATACATGGTCTGACCTGCAAATTTATTCTGATAGCGCCTTTTCGATGGAGGCAAGTTCTTGGTGAATAATTCACTCGATCTAGTGGTAGAAGTTCACAGAATATTTTCCGTGAACGACAACACTCCTCAAGCAGCAGTAGACAAATTCCTGGTTCTTGGCAGTGCAATTTTACACACAAGTTAAGTGCTTCAGCTGTGGAGAGTGTTATGTATATCTATATTTTCTGTAACTCCTGGTACATGATTTTATCTAATTTTTGTAATTTTTATCCATTGTTGTAAATGATAGTAATTTCCTATTATCTTTAGTTAGATTTTACCTACGTGACCTGAGTCTGTTTTAGAAATATTAAGAGCGTAAAATTACATAGGATCAATAAATACATGCTTACGTATGTATTGACAATTACTAATAGTAGTCTTAATAATAAGACTTGTTGACGACTTTGAGTCAATTTCTCTTTTGCTGATTGGGTTTGGACGGTTCTAGAAGAATTAAATAATTTCCCATTGGTTGGGCTAGGTCACGTGAATAGGCATTTTCGAAATAAATTTAGTGTAATCTGTCACGTGGGAGTATGAGGTGCTATATAGTCGTAATAGAAGGAGAGAACTGAACAATCAGATTAATTCATATTTTGGAGCCATTCTTATTTCTTGTGTTCCTGTTGTAAGTATGTAGACGTGTTTTATGTTGTACTTATATAGTATTCGAGAGCAGAAACATTTGTTTCTACTGTTGAGTGGAAATAAAAGTGCTTATTTTTAGGATTATATTATTCTAAAACTATTATGACTTATTCAAAGGAGTTCTGGACGACACCATTTTGACAACGTCACGATTCTTGACGGACCTGTACATTTCCGGTCTTGAAATTTATACGGAATATTTCATTCTTTTGGCCTTTCACAGAACTTTATCAGGATTATTTTGGATTCACTTCATAATACTGTTAGTTCCTCTCACATTTTTACTTATAACTTTGATAATTAAATTATTTGTTAAGTTTTACAAAACTTGTTGGTTTTGCTTCTTTCTGTTACTTAGTTTATGACCATAGAGTCGTAACAAGAGGGTTGCACGACATATCCTCCACTTCCAATGATGTGTGAGGGAGAGTGCGGTGTCTTTGTTGGCAGGTGTAGGACCAACAACGTCGTTGCCTTGCGAGCCTGACTTCCTGTCTCGATGAACAGGTTGCGACCAATAGGAAATTAGAAAGTGACCATCCGATGTCCCTCTACTCTAAATATCATTGGACAGAAGGGGCTCAGCAAGACCCATTTAGTGACATCCTGTGCTACTTGATAACGATTCTTCTCTGTGAAGGCGGGTAAGCAGGATAATACTCTCAAAAACCTTGGCCTCTTGATGCAAGTGGGTGATCCACTCAGCATGCTCTAACATCTTACACGATCAGATATGCCTCGTGAGAATTTTTGCTCACAAGATTAGAGCTGCCTCTTCTAGCCTCACTTTGAAATGTAACGTTTCGGTTACATATAGTGTTGATGCCGTCGGCTGACATCCGCATTTGATTTTCTCAAGCTTCAGTCTGCATGATCTAGCATCGCAGAGAAGGAAAGTGAATCTTGTGAGTCCTCTTTCATCTACTCAAGCGATTACAAGACCCTGTTAACGGCAGCAGCAGAACCTCAACTCGTGTTAACTTCTCCAGATAACAATGTACGTTTGTTTGCCATTTTAGATTAAATGTTGACTGAAAGTCACACTGACCATTTTCTCTGCATTGATGGATATGACAAACCTGTTCGCAGAGACAGGAAGGCAGGAAGTGGCTGACTCCTAGAATATGTTAAAATGGTACAGTTTGCATAAGATGGATGGCTCTTGAATCGGAAGCTGAATCAATATAGAGTGAGACCACCTGAGAAAAGGCCAAGCCCTATTTAGTGGGTTTCATGTATAGGCACCAATCTTCAAATGTGGACTGGAATGAACATTTTGAAATTCAAATAGAGAAAGTTATTAAAGAATATTACATATTAGGTGACATAAACTGGGACCTCCTACATGAACAAATAAAGAAAGATTTGGTGGATTTTGTTGATTTTTTGGGGGCGGGTGGGTGGGAGATTCGTAATTAGTTAATGAACCCACTAGGGTTACATCCAATGAAAAACACTTATAGACCATATATACATAAATATACAAGAAAATGTTTCAAAATCGGTGTTCCCAAAATTGGTTTAAGCGATCATTTTGCACTTTTTCCTTAAAAGAAAGCGTAACAACAATGTAGGAGAAAAGAATGCTCATAAATCCATCGCATATAGGTCTTTTAAAACTTTCCATAATGACACGTTCCTAAAGAACTTAGAACAAATTCCCTCGGATACTTTGGAACCTTTTGATGATACTCGTGTTATTTTAAGCACTTGGTCTGATCTGCTTTTTGATGTTGTTAATAAACATGCACCTTTGAAGACACATAGACTCAAGTATGATCATCAACTTTGGATGTGTAACTTGTTGAAGCTGGGTTGGGCTTGAATTTAGCGAAGACACTGAAAGAAATTTCGCAAATGAGACGTTCATTTGCAATGTAGTTGAACGATTAATGAATGGATTTAGCAGAATGATGCGCACCGAGTTCAACAACTGATATAAGGAAATGACATGGTTCCTAAACTCAAATTAATCAGAGCATGTAATTTCAACGAGTATTCAAATAAAAATCAATATATGAAACTTAAAAACAAATGTGATTGATATATGTGTCAATCACCATGGATGATCAATATATAGCATTTATGTACAATTTTGGTGATCATAGTATATGCTTTATACACAAATATGAGCAATTCTATCAATAAGGGTGACCACGGTATAGAATTTGTATAAAAATATAAACAATATATATTTCATCCACAAGTAGATGTGTTTTATTTATTTTCACTCGTATAGCGATATATGAATTAATGATCTTATGCATGTAGTGATATTGAATAATAATGATTCAAAAGTGGAATGATGTTTCTCGTGGCGTCCAATTGCCGAGTACGACGTATTTCCGGTTCCATAGCTCTCGTCGAATAGTAAAGTGGCCACCACGCATGGTTCTCCCGTCCCAGTATGCCGAACGATTCATCGAGAGCCTTCCTATTCCACACAGACCCGTTAGCCCCATAGCATTGGTCTCGCACTGCAGGTAAACCAATAACGTTCTCCGAACCAACGTCACCATCGACAGAAGCATATGGGTTGCACTAAACCCAACAGAGTTCTACGACTTCCGGTCACATAAACAGCTCTACAACTGAATGTTGCTCCCGTTGCTCTTGACGAAAGGCATTTTATTGTGATAAAATAACGAGAATTTACTCTATAACCACCCTGGTTGTGGTGAAAGCCTACAACCAGAGAACTCGAGATAACTGGTTTCTCATGGGTAAATGGGTAAATTGACTCAATATTTTGAACTAACCACATTAAAAATATACAACCCTCCCTAACGCCGTATGCGGCAACGAAACCCGAGTACATTTTGTCCATATATATAATGCAAAAATATTTTAGTACACACATTTCCATGGCAGCTGTGTCACCACATAGATTTTAGATAATATGACAAGACGAAATCTGTAGATAATGAATATGTATACAAAATCTGGAGATAATGAATATGCATACAAAATCTGTAGATAATGAATATGCATACAAAATCTGGAGAAATAATGTAAGCAAACTGATTGAACGGGCAGAGAGAAACCACTCTAAAAAGTTTGATGGCAAGAAAAACAATCCCAAAACTATTTGGAAACTTTTTTAAGTAATTTGGAGCAGAAAAGTGTAAACATGAGATCCTATATCATCACTTATTAATGATGACAATAATGTTTACGATCCAGATGACATTGCAAATATTTTCAATTAATTCTTTGTAAACATTAACTATTAAATCACAGAACATAAGTTAGACCCAGATCATTCAGAACTAAAATGTTTTTGTTCCACAAAACTTACAGGACTTGACATTTTCAAGCAGTCACAGAGAACAAGTCAATTTCCCCAATATTGGAAAAGTGACAAAGCAACACCACTACTTAACGCTGGATCAAAAGACCAATATCGATTTTTCCATATCTTTCCATATTACAAGACCATCTCAACAATCAAAATCTACTTCAAGAAAATAATTAATATTGTTTTCCAAAAGATCATTCTTGTAAAACTGCACTTATCAGTATGATTTAAAAGTGGCTTTCCCACAAATGCCCGTAAATGCAAGCATCCTCGTTGATGTATTGCTCAAATTTGAACTGTGAACATCAGGAACACAAGTAGCATCTGATATGATAAAGAAGGCTATTATACCAATATCTTGGAAGAGAGTTTCCTCATATATACTATTTCAAGTGTCTGTACTGTGTACAGTCAATATAGACTTTTTATCGTCTTTCCGAGAGGATTAGATTCTGCAGGTAGCTGATGCATATTCATAATATTAATGAGATTCGATAAGTATTCTTGAAGAAACTACATATATATATATATATATATATATATATATATATATATATATATATATATATATATATTATATATATATATATATATATATGTGTAGTGTGTGTGTGTGTGTGTTTGTGTGTGTGTGTGTGACTTGGATGTTTAATGTATTTTTAACAATTTTTCAGTCTTGTTTAGCACTGGGGCATCGTGCCTCAGACATATAGCATAATGTCCCACCCAGTCACATTATCCTGACACCAGGTCGACCAGTCCTAACACTAACCTTTTAATGCTGAGCGCAAAGCGAGACAGCTGCTTGTACGATTTTTTATAAGTCTTTAGAATGACTCAGCCGGGGTTGAAAACCCTCGACCTCCCGCATCCAAGACGGACGCTCTAACCACTTAGGCCACCGAAGCGGTCAAAATTTATGATATAAAAAATTTCCTATTCTATAATATGTGGCTGAATTTACATCTACTAGTGGTTGGTCATGAAGGATGTTCTGATAGTGTATTTTCTTCCCTGGTCTGCTTATTCAGAGTGTGTGACATCGTATGCTGTTAAATAACATCTTTCATGTGTGTTGCCAAGCACGAAGTTTATCAAGATCTTTCAGTAGCTCCAGGCAATCGCTAACGTTGATTTGAATATACACAATGCTCTCTGGTCGTTGATATAAGATAGGAAAAGGACCGTTCCTTGCGGGACTCTTGATTTAACCATGACCTCATATGACAGTTTGCCGCCATTCATAAAACGTTATTGTATGTTTAGAAAGAAAGGACTGAATCCAAGAGTAGGTTCTCCTCTTGAATACTATACAAGTCTAATGTAACCATTGTCTTGTAGGTTGAATTTCATCGAATGCCCTACTAAATTCATGATGATTGGTTCAAGCTGTTTCCTGTCCTTAAGCAAGTAAATCCATCAGCGATTTTATTGGGGTTTCACAAGATCTCTTTCAGCGAAATCGGTGCTTTCCAAATCGTTTATCATTTAAGTCCACTCGTTCCAGTATGTAACTGACTGTTTGAAGCGAATGCAAATGAAGTCTTCTATGCTGCAATTTCAGGTTTTATATCACTCATTCTTAATGAAGACTGGTGTAATGTTCGCCATCAGCCACTTCTTTTGTAGTTTTCGGTTGTGAGTGATACATTTAAGATGGTGGTGAGTAGCGGTACAAATTTATCGTCAAACTTTTTCAGAATTCCATTTGGTATCTTGTCTGGACAGTGAGCCTTATTGAGTATTAAGGTACTTTGATAGGTTCAGTTCCCTGGTTCTTCTACTCTAGTATATGGCATTGATGACATATTGCTGTTTCCTTTTGTTGGTATATCTTTACTATCCTTCATGGTAAAGACTGAGTGGAGCTGCTGACTGACTGTGCACCTTAGCTCATGATTCAGTGTAATGAGGCTGTTTGATCTTAGTGATGCTACTCCAGATGAGTCACTATCTATGCGACTCATTAATAACCAAAACTTTGTAATCATTAAGTTTTCTTCTCTTCATTCAAGTCATCCATCATCGTTGTCAAATATGAGGATGTTTTTGCAAATCAAGTATGCTTTATGCAATTCCTTGTATACATTACTTTTCAGTTGTCGAAACGCTCTGATGTCTGATAGTTTCTGCTGGTTTATCTTTTAGTGCTACTGGTCACAGACCAGAAGAATTTATGGGTTGGCTTGTTATCCGTCGTCTGTGAGTCCGTTAGCACAAGTCTGTCATCGTTTCTTCTAATAAACTACTTGGAGGATTGCTCCTCTTCGATGGATGGTCATGTCCAAGGAAGTTTTCATCAAAAGACATTCTATGATGCTTATTTGGATCTAAATAAGAACTGTGCCGATCTGACAGCCGTTGTAGACGCCATCTTGAAAATTTTGTTATCGCTGCTTCTCCTAAACAGAAAGTCATATCATCATGGGGTTTCACTAAAAGATTTCTTATGGAGTCTATTTGGTCGTATATGAAAATGGTGCCTATCTGAATCCAATTTGGTCACCAAGTTTAACATCTTGGTATTGCTACTCCTCCTGAATGGATGGCTACATGGACATGAGGTTTTCACGGAAAGACTAGTTGGTTCTAAATAAAAATGGTACGATCTTACTTCCAATATGGCTGCCACTACTGTAATCTTTAAATTCTTCCTATCGCTGCTCCTCGTGAAAGGCTGGTCATATTGACATAGGATTTTCTCCCAAAGACTTTTAATTATTTTCAGTTGGTCCTAAATTAAAATGGTGTCAGTCTTGCATCTATCACAGAAGTAAAACGGAAAATATTGTTGTATCTCAAGAATATCTGAAAAAGTTTCAACACTCACCAGTTAAAAAACAGAAACTGTCTTATATTAGATTTCTGGATATTCTTTTGGCCAGTATAGCGTCAGTTCCTTTAAGGGATCTTTTCTTGTATTTGTGTTTACTTCAGATTGTGTATAATCCACAGCAGCTGTTTCGTTTCTCTTGAAAAGTCTGGATCGTGTTCTGTCCATTAGGGTGTTATAGCATCTTAAATTTGGACCCTATAGTATGAAGATCAAGAGTTATCTATGTCATGCATGGCAATTTCTTTATTTAATGTTGTATTGATGTTGTGCCAATTAAATCTAAACTAGATAATAGCTATTTACTATTGTTTTTGTGTTGATGTCAATCAATGAAATATCCTGGTCGATAATTTTTATCTTCTGCATTGGACAAATTATTGTGGTCCATGACGTCTTTAGTTAAATGTCGTTGCATTGATAAGCCTTCTGTTTAATTCGCTTTATCGTCGCATTATCGCTTGACAAAGACGTTATTTCTGACCTCGGCGTCGTCTTCATAAACATGAGTTTTTTTGGGTTTTTTTTAAGAAGATTTGTTTTGGACTAACAAATGTACTATATGTGTGGTCAGCGGGCAAGACATATTGTTCCTCGGAAACTTTAATGTGCAAACTGTTATGCATATTTAATTTAATTGTTTGTTTGTTAGTTTTAATTTTTTGTTATTTTTTCATTACATGCTATTGTAATGTAACATTGTATGTTGGACTTGACCTTGTCCAAAACTGAGTTCATTTCTGCTTGACCTGATTGACTTTTTTCATTTTATTTTGTGTAAGCAACTAATACATAGCTAAATTATTCTCTCTGTGTATCGGCTTAATATCAGGATCATTATTAATAGAAGATGTAAATATGTTTATTTGGGTCAAAGTTTTGGAATTTCCTAAGTGAATTATAATCTAGGTTATTGTTTTATAAACATCATGATCATTCTAGAAGGTTATTTTTCATTAGGTAATGTTTATTTTTAGAAAATGTTAATTGTGACCTAAGGTCAAGTAGAGAACTATATAATCTTATAACTGTGAGGACTTGGTCATTCGTGATTTAAACATCTAGCACTTTCAGGTTGTATTATTTTGTGTCCAGTTGGGATGAATCTTTTTCTTCAAATTAATGAATTTAAGTGATTATTTTCTCTGGAAATACAAAAGTGCTCTGATAAAAGTTTTGGATAGAGACATTCACTGGAATTTATACTGAATTCAAACCTGGAATTATATTACTGTGATCCAAGAAAAGACTGTTGACACATCAACACTCTGTAAACTATAATGTACACGTCATCGCCTTCAGTTTTTGGATTTCTTCGGGACTTGTACTGAGTTTTATTCAGGACTTTAAATTATTAGGACTTGTGTTTGTAACTCTTGGATTATTTTGGGATTTAATTAGCAATACCGTAAGTTCTTTTTTCTCCGTTTCACTTTGTATTCCTGGGAAATAAATTATTTGTTAATTTTTATAAATCTTGTTGTCTTTCACTCCTTTCTGTTACTTACTTGAAGAGCATAGACTTGTAACAAAACATTTGTTATGACACAAGAAATTAAACCTGTGCCTGTCTGCCGACTTCTTAGCAGTTTGCATAATGATAACTTTGTTTCACTGTACTAAAATTAAAGGTGATAGACTATTTCAACCATATAATATCAATATTAAACATTCCAACAATATTTATGTCTTAGTGTAGCGAATTTCTGTGTTACAATAAATGGTTATCTCTAAAAGAAATATGATTTAAAACTGGTAAGACGGCGCACCATTATGGATAACAGACATTAACACGAGATGAATGATAATTTGACGGTCATTTTTCTTAAATATAGAAATACGTAAGCCACTCAATTTTAAAGAACTTATAATAATTAAACAGAGGAGAAATACAAGAACTTATGATAATTATATAGAGGAGAAATACAAGAACGTATAATAAAGAACTTATAATAATTAAAAACAGTAGAAATTCATGTGTCATATGCCAGATTACTATGATGGATTATTTTGTTTGGAAACATGAACGACAACTCATATTTTTTCACCGAGGTACTGCACATTGTTTTGCACACGGTAGCTCCTATATTGTCTTTTTTTTAAGAACATAATTCTTTCTTTCTCAAATGATTAACTTTCAGCGTGAAGTCCACAAAGGAAAGGAAATACCCAAATTACAAACTGCCCTTTATAACGTAAGATAATTTAATTAAATTTTTCTTTTTTAAAACTACAAACTGCTTGCAAATTGATAGGCACTGTTTCGTTTTAACTGAGTGGCACACTTCTCCGGCCGTAATAATTTTGAAACGTATTATAAAACAAAAACGAAAAAAGATGCAAAACGAGCTAGCCGAGTTTGTGGATATATAACGTCCGAATTACATGACTTACACCTTGAGTTTAAGACTTCAATTGCCATTCATGAAAAATTGCATTAGATTCAAAGTATACATGTCAAAACGGATATTTTTTTAATATATAATATTACTAAGTATTGATAGATTTTAGATTTTTGCCAACATTTTGGCTCTGTGAGTGATGGCTGATCTTCTTAAATAGATTTTGTTTTCTGAAAGTTGACCATAAAACATCATCATCGACGAAAATGTTGTAATTTCAATAATGCATAATGATACCTTTGAAAATGTCAATTCAGCACATATTTTGCTGTCGATACTCTCCCTACTGTTGTTGAAGATCATTCTTGCTCTTATTTCCTCAGTCTCTGTTGAGTTCGGCTGTTTTATTCCTAACAAACGGAGTCACACACACACACACACACACACACACACACACACACACACCCATGGGTTTTGTTGTTGTTATTAGTATTTTGATTGTTCTTTCAATGTAGAACAAAATTTCATATATAAGGTCAAAAGTAAATACAAGCTGCATTTACGTTTGAACTTTACCTCTGATTCTACATTAACGCGTCCCCCGCCCAGATATATTTAAGGCTCTGTTCGTTAAGTTTGTTTCGGTGGGTTTTTTTTTTCTTCTCAGTATCTTAAGTTCTAATTCACGTGAAGTTACGAAACCTACTGTTGGTTTCGAGATCTAAAAGTCAAAGGTCAAGTACACTCTTACCCTAAGAGGGGCACACTTTTAACGTTATATATTTAGTTCCGCTTGTCATCTGTTTAAACCTTTTATAACAGATATATTGTTCTATGTGGGTAACCAAAAGTTCTCAAGTTTAGTGTATACACGTTAAATGTCAAGTCATCGCGATTCCTTTAGGAAAATTACTCTTACCTATACAGCTCATATATAAGGCACGGCATCTTCGCTAGCCAAGGTTCCGATATTTTAACCCTATCTACACCTTGGCGTATCGAGCAGATATTTCTGTGCTTCGGGTCTGTTAATTTCATTGGATGAGGTGGCAAGACAAGGGGAGCACACAACTGGAATGGACTCATCAATAAGCAATTTTCCACTGCCGATCGGTGTTCGTGCAAATACCTTTCACTCAAATAAACATGTAATGTCTTCTCCCAGGTATACAGTCATACTTGCGATGCTAAACTTGCAAAGTATCCTTCTGAAGTCAATTGCTTCCACCTTTTTCGGCCGATGTACAATGCACCGTGTTACGTGCTATTGGTTAGTTGCCATTACATACTAAGGGAGGCAACTCATGAAATCTAATAGATGTCGCTAGGACAAAGCACTAAAAATATCTGTTCGATCCACCAGGTGTAGATAGGGTTAACATATCGGAACCTTGGTTAGCAAAGATGAAGGCAAATAGTAACATCATGTTTCTTATTACAGTTTGGGAATGGTAAAGTCAGCATTGCTTGCTTTGCATACTCTCTTGGCTTTGCTATCCTCTGTGTGTGTATCTACGTTTTAGGGCGTGAGCAAATACAGTTGACAATGTCCATCCATCCTGTAATTAGTAATTAGACATTTCGGTACCGCTTGATAACTTTTAAAGTAATTCGTCGTTTAAAACCAAATTTATAATGGGTCTTAAATTAAAAAGGTCTATGGTGGGTGAGTAAACTCTCTTTACCATTTAAATTGAAGGCTTAAAATTTTACAACAGCATCACGAATTTTATTAGATAACTGTTGACAAACTCTATAGATGGAAATAAAAACAGTTAGAAAGAAGTTCGATGTTATTCTTTTTGCCGCGTCAAAATTCAAATGAAACGTCCCTCTGTTTACTTAGAAGTTTGTATATCATGAAACTTCAATCACACCACGTTTACGGAGTCAGCCACACATGGGTCATATTTCTTGTCAAGTTTCTTTTTACTCCAAGATCAAATGAATTCGATTTTATTTAACTTTCACCTTTCTAACTAAAAAATGTCGAATGTTCTTCATGCTTACAGGTTTCATCCAACAGTGTTTATCTGCAATGTTGTGTGGAAAAATATCGCCGAATAACGTACTACAATCAAACATTTCTTATGCAGCCAGTTTAGGAAAGGAGAAAGGTGGACTCTGGTAACAAATATTATTTTTATAAATGATCTTTAATACATGTCTGACTGGTCCTGGCAACTGCGTCGCTTGGTGCTCAGCATTAAGAATTTAGTGTTAGGAGTGGTCGGCCTGGTGTCAAGATAAGTAGGGTTAAAACCATGCATACAATGGTTATTTTTCAGTCGGTGTTAAGTAGGGTTTAGACAATGCATACCATGGTTATTTTTCAGTCGGTGTTAAGTGGGATTCAGAATTCTTGGATAAATATATATAAATGACTTATTGGATTCGAACATAATTACGTGATGAAAGACATAACTTTCAGTAATAATTTGCAAGACTTAAAACCAAAAAACTTCTCCCCCCCCCCTCAGTATATTTTTGAGGTTTAGTGATTTGTGGATTCAAAATATGTTGGGCTTAAGAATATCCCTGTCCTTATACAATTTGAAACAAACAAAAAAATGTTAGTTAGACGCATAGTCACTCAACAAGACTAGCAAGCTCAAATGAAAAAATGGCTCGTGCAACTTTGAACAATAATTGAATTGTAAAGTTACAGATTTTTTTTTTAAAAGTAGATTTACTTTTGTTTAACTAATATAAGTAGAAAGTATGACATCATAAAAAAGAAAAATTGCTCCTTTAAAAAGTTGCAAAATCGTTTAAAAACATTTTTTTAAAAACCAAATAAATAAATAAATAAAACTCACCTGGCAAAATATGGGGTATGGTGAATTTCTTTTTAAAAAAACTGTTGAATCCTTTACAGCATAAAATTCTAGCTCAGAGTCACCAAAATGAGGTGTGATCATGTACACATAAGACACTAAAGTTCAGCTGTCAGCAAACTAAACGAAGTTAAAAAGACCACAAAAGTTCCCTAATTCTAGTTTATTTTGATTAAATTACAAAATGTAAAGTTTTCCGAATCTGAGCTCGAGTTAGGGTTACTTGCTTAGTAAGTTTCTAGATGTTTGGAGCTAGGTATGTTTACTTTCCTCGATAGTGTATGCATATCATTCAGTGGATAACCTCTTGAGTACTGGAAGACAGACCAAAACTGGACAAAATATCAAGATAATTACTTCTATTTATTTGATCCTCTTGAGTATATAAAAGCTAATGCAAAGCCATTACATGTAACATCTATATAAAGGAATAAAATTATGGATTTGATCAATCTAAAATGTTAAGAAGGAACAGACTATTACAAATAGCACCGGAAACAGAATCATCTTGGGCGTGGAATGAAGATACAATGCCTCATCTAGGATTTGGACGCAAAATTTCCGTATAACTGTAGCATACATTGAGACTTTTGTTTTTCAAATAAAATGAATGTCAATGGACTAACTGAGATTAGTATATGTTTTGGTTTAGTCCGAAATTTATCCTGTTGATTTTTCAAGAATAACAATCATGCAAATAAGTTATATGGCTCCAGATTTAACGTTGTCTTGCAGTGATAACAATAAACATGTTTTGCCTGTCTTGTAATGATTTGTAACACATGGCATTAGACACAGATGTACATTATTCATTTGAAATACATTTGAAAATTAATATAAGAAGAGGAATGCATACTGTCAACAAGTTATAAAATATAAAAATGAAATGTATAAAAAGTGATTGTCCAGCATTTAAAATCATTGATTAATTTTAGACATTTTGGATCCTAAAGCAAAAATGCAACTAAAAAACCTAAACAGAAGCACTTAGATTGCTTCAAAATGAACAGAATACAAGCAACTATATCTGTTAATTAACTGTCATTTTTTAATACTGAAAGTGAAAGCAAAAATAATTAATGATATATTTAATCAATTCATGAAGTTAAGGATGTTGATATCACTAAATCACGAATAAATTTCCAAGTAATTACAGCAAAAAGTATTTTGTCTTCTCTTTTTCCCAAGCGTAAGCTTTCGTCGTAAATAATCTAAGAGTCTGCGCCTTTCTTTGATTTTCTCGTCCATCCGATGATTGCAACTACTGTTGCGATGACAGCAACGGCTATGCTAACGGCGGCAACAACCGTGGACATAGCTACGCCACCTACAGAGTAGTGGAAATTAAAATAAATGACAGACGATTATATTTTCATGGTAAATTTTCTATATTAACTCATCCTGATGCAGACATTTTTATATAACGAATTTGTCTAGAATGTAATGGAATTTACTGATAAGCTTACATTGGAAAAGGTTGCAAATTTTTTTACATCAATTCATGTAATCAGAAAGATTAAAACTCGTATATGAAAGCGAATTCTACAATGCCGACCAGGGCCGCGGACATTGTAGGACAAGTAGGAATAAAATTCCGGAGCCCACAACGGTCACGGGGCCCACCGCCGAAGTGAAGAATTTTTTTGGCCTATTGGAGAATTTTTCTTACGGCCCACAAATCATATCCTTGGCATCTTCAGCAATATAAAGTATTTAATTCTGATTCTTACCTTGTAATTTTTCTGAAATAATAACGTTTCGGGGGAAATTTTTACTATGTTATAAGAATGAAGGTTTGCTGAAGATTGTGTTTAAAAAAATAATCCTGTATCTTTTGGGTCTCCGGTTTGATATCCGTAAATCATTAAAAGTGAACCGTCAAGAATGAACTTAAAAAGAGTTTAACTTCTAGTTTCACAGAATGGATAAGTTGAAATTGACCAATGCAGCTCTGATGATGGCAGCTGATATTCTACAATTGTTAAGTGGGTACAATTGAAAACACACACACACACACACACACACACACACACACCACCACCACCACCACCACTGATATTTACATGTAGTTAAAGGTGCACACACCGCACACCCATCCCTTCTCACTCATATTTCTATCCATCTCAGATACACCGGACATCGGCAGAAACATTACTATCGAAATTTCCTTTTTACCTTCATCTGCTGTCAGTATGAACGGACCGGTTGAGATCAGATTGGAAGTTACTGCCCCTTCTCTGGCGCTCGCGCTCCTCTTCTTCCTGGTCACGCACCCGACGACACATGCGGGGTCGGTATCCAGGCAGACAGAAACTTGACAATGGACGTACACGATACCAGAAGTGTTATGACGAAAGTTGAAAGCATGAAAACTGAATTTCACATCATTGACACCAGATGGATGAATCTTAGCGTTATTCACTGGGCAACTGGAAAAAGAATTTCAAAAGAAAATTAACTAGATCTGTAAGATTATATGCGATCATTATTTGAAAGAAAGGTACGTTTAATAGAGTATGAAAAACATGAAAGATCAGATTTCATTGAACACCTGTTTATATGTGAACAGAATAATACTATGCTTTTTTATTTAAAAAAGCGTATTCAGATACTTTTACAAGAAAGTTTGTACAATATTTCTGCGACGTATATATATATGCTTGTCTGTGCACAAAGAAAAATTAATTTAAATGAATGTTTTGACAAATAAACTTTTATTAAAACATACATCTCACTCTCCAGGATCGGAAATGCGCTCGAATACCTTCGTGCGTAGGCAACGTTTAAAAAGCAGCATTGTAAATACGTGTTTACAGTTATCAATCTAACTGAAGAGTATCGTACCCTGAAGATATAAGCTGGTACCAGTTCTGATCAACAGGTGAGGGAGTTGATGTCGCAAAGCAGTTATCAGCACTTAGGCCCAACCCTGTCACGTTGTTCTCCATAGCTAGGCGGATGAATATATCATTGTCAAGAGGCACCTGGCGTGGATATGCGTTGAATGGAACCGGATGACTGTAATCTTCCGCCTCGTATTGTCTCATTGTCAGGTCCAGCTGACCATTTCGCCTTTCCATAATTCTCACCTGTTGTACGATAGGGATGTAACTCGTGCTGATGTTAGAATTTCTCGGATACACACACTTGACGGGAATCGCAAATTCATAATCACTGCCATACGTTACGATGTTATTTCCGTTTTGCATCTGAGTTCCGTTTTTGTGCAAAATTAAGTCATTCTCAAAGACTACAGAATCAGCTTCAAGGGTCAGCGTTGTTCCACAGTCACGCAGGCCGACACTGTCCACGAAATGCGTTCCGTTCGAATGGACGACACATGCAGAGTCTCTCCACGTAACCGTGCCATTTCCAGGCACTAGATTTTTGGGAACGAAGATCTTCAAGGACGTTGTTTGACATTCTACATCAGAGCGCTGTAGCACTGATGGGGCAGTCGTTGCATTGTGAGCTAAAGTTTAAGATGATGATGATGATGATGAAAACTATTAAAGATATTTTATTGTTCATAAGATTATGATCAACGCCGTATAATATTTATAATGGATTATATCTTGCATTATCAGATCTTAACTTGGTCATAAAAAATGCATGTAAAAAAATCCCTCTAGATTTTGAAAGATAACTTATAAGTATGGTTTTAAAGAATAGATTAGACATCCCTAATTACTTCAAGGAAATATTAATTTATTACAGTAGAATATTGAGAGGATAAGGGACTTCTGTCATATTAATTATCAAAGAGGCAAAAATTTAAATATAGCTTAATATTTTGTTCTATAACAGTATTAAATGTTGAATGAGAAGTATTATTCGTTTATTTGTAATGGAAGCAATACCCTTCCAAATTAGAAACACTGTATGTATAAAACTTATCAGGATTTGCCTGATTTAGCAATCATGCATAAATTTATTTGTGTGTGTGTGTGTGTGTGTGTGTGTGTGTGTGTGTGTGTGTGTGTTAGCGTCAATGTTGACTTAGAAAAACAACGAGATCTAGTATAATAAATGCATGCTGCAATCTTTTAGTTTCTGCTTCTCGTTACATTTTAATCCGTTAATACTTCATATTCAACATTTATCATATCAACTACAAACAAGTAAAATATCGCCACCTGAAAGAAATAGAAACCATGCATACAATTAGAACACACATCGCACAAAAACAAGGCAAATATGACTTTAACATATGTAATATTCCTAAAATATATTCCTACACCCTAGCATGCCCTACATTAGCCCTATCACGCGTTACGCGTCCGCGTTATCTTCTTCTGTTCCTCCAGTCTTTTGTCCAGTCGTCAAAATTCCGGAAGGTAAAATAGCGACACGCGATATAGTTATTTAAAAAAAAAAATACAAAAAAGAAAGTTAGGAATTCAACTCACCTGTTTGCTATGTGAGCAGTTTACTTACATTCCTGTCAGCCGATTTACCCAACGTCGTCTTCCTCCAGTTAAACAAGCAAGGTACCTGCAAAAGAGACATTCTTCCATTTTATCTTTCAGGAAAAAGAAAGTACAAATAGGTCCGTTAGATGAGAAGTTTTATTTACGATTCACTGTCGTTATTCCGGATACATTGGTCCTTTTTGTGCGTGTTTATTTTTCTGTCTTTGATTTGTGTTTCTTTTAGTACTATGGTTTTATAGTTTTCGTCTTAGGACTATATTTACGTGGCCTTTTTATCAGTTTATTTCATGTCGTTTTTATATGGTCACATTTTTGAAACTTCTATTTCAAAATATATGGGACTAATAACAGTGAAAAAGCTGCTTTAATTATTACAGCTCTCATCCCTCCTGTTTGTTTGTTTGTTTTTCTTTTGTAATGTACGATATATGCTTGCTGCATTCACAGTTTGTGATACATGCAGTAAGTAGTACTCATTTTTTTAACGTTCTTTAATAATCAGCGTTTCTTAAGTCTGGTTTTCCGTTTTGAAAATAATGTGTGTGTGTGTGTGTTTGTGTGTGTGTGTGTGTGTGTGTGTTGAGGATATATTTGTCGCATATGAAATGTCTTTTTTTCCGATGAAGAAATATAATTGTTGATAAATAATGATTTTTATCAATGTATATTTAAAGCTGGTGAAAAAAGATATATATCGGCAGGCACGATGCTGCACCATCCAGTTCAAATCCAAGTGCAGATAATATTTCCATGCTTTCTGAAATAAGAATGAAAAAAAAAACAATTCGTAATAAAATCGACGATCAAAATCAATTTCCAGTTACAGATAATTTATATGTTTACATACACGCCAAATTATACTTCACACTAATTTGCAAAGGGTAATTTTGTTTTCAAAAAAATGACGGACAAACTTACAAAATCTGACCTCTACAAGATAAAAAAATTGACGAATACTGTCTGTGAAATAGTCTACCCAGCTTAATCAAGCACAAAATTATTCTTTGTTGTGAGTACGTAAATTATTGATGAAACAGGTGATTAGAAGAAAATAAACCAAAAAAAAAAAAATTAAATACGTTTAGAATACGATTCTTTATGTGTATTAACTTCAGAGTATGATCGCAAGCCTAGTTTACAGTCGTTAACACGGGCAACATGAAATCAAATAAAATTCAAATTGAACAGTTTATAGCATAGAAATTAAAGAATATTTGACTAAAATTGTAAATGAGATATCGAAATATGAAATAGTAGAAAAGCAAAGAATGTGATTCCATTGCGCATACACTTACCCCTATTCTAAAACTTTGTGTCTATTAAACCATCTCGTTGGACAACGTGCCAGCGTATTTCTCTCTGAAAATTAACACAGAAGAATGAATGAATCAGTGGCCCCGTAATTCAACTAAAGACAATCGACTAAAAGTCAAGTGGGCTTGTGTCTTATACCACGTGATACCAGCAGTAGTGGCTAATGAGGCCCTTCATAACGGTTATTTTGCAAGGTCAGCGGGTTGGCGCCAGAGAGAGAGAGAGAGAGAGAGAGAGAGAGAGAGAGAGAGAGAGAGAGTTGATGATGGGATAAGTTATAAAAAGATCAGTGGGTTGATACTGTCAACCTGCTACAGGGGCCATCTTCATATAGCATACATTGGCTAAGAAGACAGTTTATTCAATTTTTTAATTTTGAATGTATATAAAAGTCACTTTCTCTTAAAGGCCACTTTTTATAACTCCCATGCGTATTGACTGTTAATGAAAAACGTATTGACATCAAAGAAACCTCCAATATGATTTCATATAAAATACACAGGAAGCACCATTGAATTATTTTTGTTGTTATTGTTGCTGTTGTTTTAATGTTTTAGGGAGATGAGTTGACAGAAAATTGTTATAAGAAAAATAAATTATCTTATAAGCAACTTCTAATTTACCAACTCATTACTGAGATATTCAAATATTAAAGTCTAACCCATTTTCACGTCTATATATATATATATATATATATATATATATATATATATATATATATATATATATATATATATATATGAATACAAGAGTTTGTCATTTAGAATGGACGGGTTAATTCATTATTTTAAAATTAAAGTCATGCAAGAAAAGAGTACGGCTGTCACTTGAAGAAAATGTTTCAAACCTAAAATTAGCAGAGAGAACCTTGATTGGAGGAACAAGGAAAATACTTTGATGTGCTAAATGTCTAACATAGAAGCTGCCTATATTATGAACAGGAATCACCATTCAAGTGTTTGAAGTGCATCTCTTCCCTCTTCTATGACCTCTAAAACTGTAATTCACAAGCTAAAAGCTGAAACTAATACGGATGATAATAATACATATGGGTTCATTATTGAATCTAATGACCGAAATATTACTATAATCCGATTGACAACATTTAACAACAACAAAATCATCATCATCATCATCATCATCATCATCAATAATAATAATAATAATAATAAAACAAAAGACAAAGCTGAAAGACGTGGGAAGAGTGAAAGAGAAATGATGATACTAGATGATGGCAATGATGACTGTGATATTGCAATGATACTGTGGAAGAAACAGATGATTAAATCGATATATATACATTGAAAAAACAAAGAAAATGACAGTGAAAAAAGACTTATACCTCTCCGATGAACATGCCTGTCCAGAACACTAATTATTGCTTTTCCATGTTTCAATTATGTTGTCCACAAACCCTTTTGGTTTTATTTTCCCCGATGAATACCATACAGTTGCAAAGTACTAACTGAGTAGTATTTTGATAAGCTGTAACTTTATAAACCAAGCATGGTATAAAAATGTACTCGCGCAGGCAAACATGGAACGACATATTTCTGTTGCTAAATAAACAAGATATTTATTTAAATTGTCGGGCACACATGTTGCGACATATCGCGATAAGATGACCTTTTCTCTGGCAAAATGCCGGAGGGAATCGTTCGTTGGTCTAAATGACGTAATACTGGTTGATAAGAAAGATTAAAATAAACACTCTGTGTGATAAATTTCTATTGGACAAAGTTAACAACATCCGGTATCTTCCTGTTAGCGACTTTAAAAGAAAGTGCATGTGAATAAAATGCGATAAATTGTTTCGAATGAATTTTACCAATGAGCATCGAAATACACGCTTGTTACATGTACTTGGTTGGTTGATTTTAGCGCCCTTTTAACATGTTAACAGCTGTATCATACCAGGGAAATGGAGAAAAGTACTTGGTTTTTTCCCCAGGGAAACATTGAGGCAGCCGGCTTAGACTTGCCTGGGCGAGATATTGAACGCGACCTTTAAATTCGTTTAGGAGTTCTCAGCTGTACGAACTGAGCTGCCCCCGATACATGTTGCTGTATGACTCCGTATTTGGAATATGGTGCAAGCGTCAATGACAACCGTCAAATATTATATACTCAAGGATAAAACAGTTCCCGTCTGTTTTAAATAAAATGTTTCTTGATTAAACTTGCAAGCTCAGTCAACAGAATAGGAGACCATGCACGAACAAGGGAAATGAGCGGGTGTGATCTCACCACCAAATTTCAAAAGTCCTGCACTAGTTACATCACGAACCATTTCAATGTAATTAATTCTGTTGGTAGGCACGAAGGCTAGACTGATGTAAAACAATAATTTCAACCTCGCTAATTTAAGTTTATGTGTTCTTAGAATCACATATGCTGAAGAATACAGATACTGTTAGCGTGCGGGAAACTGTTTTGCAAATGTGTAGTTGGTACCACATGTTTTCCGGAACGCCGATCAAGTATGTTGCTATTAAATATTTGAGCTGCAGATGTTATATATGCCGGTTACATTTGTTTTAGATTTATCTTAAAAAAAAAATAAACAAAATAAACACTAACTCTTCGTACAGTCTGTGTACAGTTTGTAGATGACTGTTCTTTAAGAAGTCTAACGTTTCCATCTCAACGGGTACACAGTAACTAGAGACATCTCCCTAATATTAAACCAAAATATTTTCACTATTTTGAAAAAACGCGCAGTAAATGATAGTTTTATAATCTTTAACAGTTTTGCTTTCCCCATTTTCATTTTTGGACATAGTATTGCCAAAAATTCGAAAAACAGAGATGATTTGGTGGCTTTTCCAATAAAGAATAATGAAAACGAAAAAAATTGCAAAAATGTAAATCATCCGCAAGAAAGTAAAAGAGGTCGCTCTGATATGGGTCACACACTGTCTCTCTGTTAAACCAGATAACTTGTACATTATCAAACCGGCGAAAACGTTAGTGTGGGACATACAATTGGACACAGTCCACATCGTCCCAATGATCACATAACATATATAAGTGTGGATGATAACGCACTAACAGCGATATTTCTACGTACTAGCAATAATAAAATTAGACAACGCACTAACAGCTATATTTCAAAGTACTTGCAATAATAAAATTAGCAAAGCTGAGTCACAGCAGTATTCATGATCGATTTCCCTATATCATTCATATAAAGCATTAATGATGTTGTTAGTATTATTCACATCCAATGGCTAAAGGAGACAACGTTTGACCTGTACTTTCTGTAATAATCAATTGCGTAACCTTTAGCCATAAAACTAATAACTGTTACTTTCCGTAATAAGCAATTGCTTAACGTTTAGACGTAAATCTAATGACCGTTACTTTCCGTGATAATGAATTGCTCAACTTTTAGCCGTGAAACTAACAACCGTTACTTTCCGTAATAATGAATTGCTTAACATTTAGATGTAAATCTAATGACCGTTACTTTCCGTGATAATGAATTGCTTAACTTATAGCCGTAAAACTAATAACCGTTACTGTCCGTAATAATCAAGTACTTAAGGTTTAGAAATAAAACTAATAATTGTTGGATAACCATGCAGTTAAATTTGCCATTTTCAAAATATATATTTTCGATTTTAAAGAACTTATTTCGAGGCATTTCATCGTTTTCAATACTTGTCATGAAGAAGCACATAATTCCATATAACTCTATATGTGTTTTCGTTGACAGAAAAGTGTGCATTGTTGAAGGTGGTAATTACAATGCTTTGTACAAAGATGTTGTTACAACGCATATCCAGCAATGCTGCCATTATACAAGATATTTTACTCGCTACGTTGTTGTTACTTGTCCTATTTCCAGTTAAGTAATCATAGGCAACGCTGTCATGTTTTATGTGTCTGTTAAGCCAGTCAATAGGTGCAACATATCTTTGAAGGTAAGAAGATTACGCAGTGAGAGAATAGGGAACAGCATTTCCGGCGCAAGACATTAACCCACAATCAAGGCTTCATTTTGCATGTATCTACTTTGCTTCTCAATGATGATATCGTATCCATATCATATTCAATACTACTACTACTACTACTACTACTACTACTACTACTACTACTACTACTAATGATAATAATAATGACGACTTAAGTACTTTACAACATCAAGTTAAGACATAAGGGCATAGAACAGTTTGCATACAGACAACATAAAACACATGAAAATATCTCACAAACACTATAAAAACTGATGAATTATTATACAGAATAATAACATGTAGCATATAAATGAGTTTACAAAAATAACATAAAAACACAAAATGAGTTTACGATACAGTTTCAATCTAAAAATAATTACAAATGGATCAATGTCAATTTATTCTTTGGTGGAAAGGATGTGTCTTGAGAGCACTCTTGAATGTGAATGTAATCACTGTCTCTTTGTGTCTAATATCCAGAGAGAGAGAGAGAGAGAGAGAGAGAGAGAGAGAGAGAGAGAGAGAGGGAGAGAGAGTTCATGCTAAGTAGCTGGACCCTGATATACAAATGATCTTTGTCCATAGGTCTTAGTTTTTTACCTTGGGAATATTAAGAATACTAGTGTCAGGTGCCATTTGCCAACAGACCCGGGTTCGAATCTCCGTAGAGTATGAATTAAAAATTCTCTAACCTGTATGGCAATGCTATTAATTCGTATTTATAAAAAGTATGTTAGTATTATCAAGCATTCTCTTGTGGAATCCAGGAATAGCACTTACTGTTCTGTACAGTCCGACATGTGATATCCTTCCCATTCAATCCCAGTTTTACGGACAGAGGATATAAGTTCCTTCGGATAAGATATTTTTGTCGTCTACATCAAAAAGCGTAAGTGTGCAGAAGATGAAATCAAATATTTTTTTTCTAAAGTGAAGAAGAATTCGTTGTTCTACGCCACGTCCCACCCAACCAAAAGGTCCAGGCTGGCCAATTGTTCTAAGTTTTGCCTTTACAGATCAATGGCATTCACCTCTGTCCACGTGAATTCGAGTCTCGGCTCAGCCAACGCGGTCATGTGAGAAACCTTGCAAATAGCTTCATTGGGTCGTTGGTTCCTCCCGGGTACTTCACGGGTTCTTCCTCCACCAGTTATACTGGCCCCTATGAATAGCCAATCATTCGCTGAACAATGGCGTTAAAGCAACAAACCTCTACATCAAACCCACCCACCCACCCAACTGTAGACTCAGTATGCACCTAGTATGCACAGCTGCACTCAGAGGATGGGACCCACTTAGCGACTGTGCAAGATGGCCATCTGTTCTGATATGGTAAGATTGGAAAAGACGTAATGCTTTGGAGAGGAAGAATTACAAAAAGTGAAATATACTATGAAGTTTCTTATCTTTCAGCGTAGAGTCTACTGTTAGTTTAATATATATATATATATATATATATAGTAGTATATATATATATATATATATATATATATATATATATATATATATATATATATATATATATATTGAACGTAACTTGGGGCCACCGAAGGGCGATCAAACGCAAAATAATTCCAGATGACAAGAGTTAATGGAAATTTGGTATTTCCGAAACAGGTAATATTCATTTAAGCCTCAGTCGGAAAGTGAAGGAACTATACTGACAATCCAGACCAAAACAAAAAGCTGAACAAGAGTTGTACTTATCTCAAAGAAAACAGTAAAAATTCAACTGAATTCCAAGAAAGCGGCAAATGAAAACCTAAAACTTGAAATTAAGAAATTAAAACTGAATAGATCGAGGTTACTGTGGATAAAGTGGAGGTTCAATCTAGACGCAACAACTTAAAATTTTATTATATTGAAGGAAAAATCTAATAATCACTGGGTATTTGCAAGGACGAAGCAAAATAGTATCTGAAAGAAGAACTGAAAATCGAGAATGTAAAGGAAATATCCCTCGAGCACCCACACCGCTTACGAAGTCGAAACAAGGAGGTATCCCATCTGGGCCCTCGAAATCTATTATGGTTAAGTTTGCCATGTACAAAGACAGAACGTGTTTTGAAAACCAGTAAAAATTCTCCTCGTAATCGCTCATCTGAGACAGAAGTGACATAGGCAGAAGATGTCACCCAATACGTGCAGCTCTAGCGCTTAAAGTTATCCACGTAATGGACTTAGCACGTGCCGAAGACATGTGCAATGCTCTCAAATATTTAAAACGGATAATGGATAAGAAAATCTGCAAATGTAACAGTGATGGTGATAATATCATCCAGTCTGATGATGCACATCGTCGTAGAAGGAATGGATGGCAGTGTGTGCGTAGGGGTAGCGGATGTGCACAAGCAAGAGGACGTGAACTGCTTACAGTGATACATATAATCACAATGACTCGAGGAGGTGATGATTGAGATCAGGATCCCGGTCCTCAAGCTACCGATCAATGTAGCGATGATCAGGAATCTTTAAATGAATAGAAAGACCCATCCAGCACCGAATCGAATTCTAATATACATCCTGATCTTTCTTTCTTCCATGGAATACTGAAGGTCTAAAAAGTTTACCAGTCACAATGACATGAAAGAATCTTGTAAATAATTTGATATTACTGCACTGTCTGAAAGTTGGAGTAGTGATCAACATGAATTTGATAATTTACTATCAGGCTTTTCTTCTATTGCGCCAAAGAAAACACAGGTTAGCTGCAACTTCAGGCGGTGTTTTTGTCTTTATACACGAAACACTGATATCACAAAGAATAATTTGTGAGCATTTTGATGAATGTGTTAGAATTTTTTCCGAGACAACCTAGTCTGATACCATGTCACAAAATATCATAATGTTCTTTGCGTATATAGATCCAGGTAATTTTCCTATATATGATGATGAGGATACTGACGGTGTTAAGATCTGTGTGTGTGTGTGTGTGTGTGTGTGTGTGTGTGTGATTCGGATTTTTAACGTAGCTTTGACAATTTTTCAGTCTTATCGCTACGATGTCTGCAGTGTAGCAGTTTTATAATGATGCCTAGCACTGGGGCATCATGCAACATACATAGCATGATGTCCCAACCAGTCACATTATACTGACACCAGGCCGACCAGTTCTATCACTAACCTCTTAATGCTGAGCGCCTAGCGAGGCAGCTTTTAGTACCAATTTTATAAGTCTTTGGTATGGCTCGGTCGGGGTTCGAACCCGCGACCCCCCGTATCCAGATGGTATACACGTTTATTCAGGGGATTTTGACGATAGAGGCAAGAAATCTGTTGGATTACCATCGTGTCGGCCTTATTCTGCGCAACGATACGTCATTTCTGTAAACATTTGATCACGTGTTGTTTTTGGTCAAGCATCCAACTTGTATCAAGACAGAACGATCGTCCTTTAATTTAGGTAAGTAATATTCAAAAAGCCGACAAAAATATCCCACATTTCTATTCTAAATGCATATGCAGATATGATTTTTAAATGTCAATATGAAGACCCGCTGCATGACCTTCTTGAACTTGTAACAAAGAAAAACCTATTTAATATTTATAATTTAGAATCATACAGATAAAATCATTATTTAAAATATAGAAATATTTACCTTAGAACAACACTGCATCTTAATCCAAGTTTTTAATTTTGCAAGTGGTCCCACACCTACTGCATCGTCTGCCAACCAACTTGTCAACGTGCCGCTCGAACGGATTGTCAAGCAATTCCAGGGCATATTGTTTGTCTCTAAATTCTAGTAATGTTTTCCCCATTAAAGAGACTTGTAAACACATTAGATACTATTCATGGTTGTTTCTCTCCAACGTAATAACTTTTTTTATTTATAAAATGTTGAACTTTTAATAATTTGTTTTTACAAGATCAGTTTAGTTTCTTTAATATCTCTTGTCATTTGGTGGCACTGTTACGTTGAATTTTGTAAAATCAGCTATAAACCTGAACCAGTTTCTCTGCTGAAATGCTGACATTCTTTTTATTTCCATAGCTCGATGCATAAACATACATCTTTTCGAAGCCAGGCGCTGGATAGGCGGACATGAAAACACAGTGGTAGCATACCGTGTGTTCAAAATCAGTATTATTTTGAATAGAATGTTCTGGTGACAATTGCTGCTTTCAAAACGGTAAGCATTGCAGTGTTTTATTTTCGTCAATCGGTCGAATTCGGTATGCGTTTTGCGCCAATATTGGTGACGAAAACCTCAGATGCACAGAAAAGCCCGACAGCGGGTTATATATTTATTGTCTTGTCCTATGTATTTGGAAACGATGAACTATAAGAGGTGACACTTTTTATATACATCGAAAAACATACAAAACATTATAAATCAGAACATTTATTGATATAATTTTCCCGTACGTATTCACGACATTTGTGGTACAGTTTGGATGCTGTGTACCGACAGATTATCTGACACGACGGCGGATTTATGCGCCGCTGTTTTGTTATGGTGTAGATGGATACGTCGGGTACCGGTGCGCGGACGGGTGGTTTAGTAGCGTTCCACAACTTAAGGCAACACATTGTAGGCGTACAAATGGATACACTAGAAGAGTCAGGTACAGATAGCTAGACGACTAGGCCTATTGTACAAATAAACCCAATGAGTATAAAACTCTCTTGACTGTCCGAGTACAGAAGCAATGTCTGGTTTGGAAAATTCTTCACTTTTTTTACATTTTTACGTCAGTGTCATTTATCTATGTTACTTAACATGTATATATCTGCATGTGTCCTGCGTGCTGCATGTGCAGATACAGATCATTTTATGGAATGTTTCTATTGATCAGCATTAATTGTATTGGCAGTTTCAAAGAAACAAACAAGTTACAGCAAAATATTCAGAACCTGTGATGAAACAATATTCTTCCATTGCAGTTTGAATCAATAATGTGAGACCTGGTCTCAGAAGGACAATGAATTAATTATTTATCCAGTACCTCAGGAGACGAAACGCTTTCAAGTTATGGAAATTAACCTCGATTTCTCATCGTTGAGTCAAGTGCCGAGAATCAAAAGCTAACAAAACTATCTCCTTAGCAATAGCAAAACTGTTCAGGGCTTATCTGGAAGGCCAAAAGGTGTGAAAAAAAAAACGTGGCTCGGGCCAGTTACCTTCAGAATGTAGTGGCAAAGCTCCCTCTGACAAAAACAACACTCGAAGCTATTTTTGGAGATACCCATTATGGTATCTTTCACACAAAGTTTTCAACTTTTCAAGTAGTGAGACTGATATGTTTGGAAATCACAGACATATCACAGATCTCAGAACGTCTCCCGAGTGAAACGAATCAACATTCGAGATAATGGCCAGTTGATTCATACAAAATATTTATATCCTGATTTTGACTGCGCCAACTGGCCTACATGAAATAAGGCCTGTTTAAAAAATATCTCTGTCGACCTTTTATCCCTAATCCTTAGCGCTGATTTAAATGCTATAAATATTGCCTAATAAGGCTGCAAACAGGAAAACAACATTCCCAGGATGTGGACAGGAGTGTCACGATGGATTGTATTGGACAGAGAAAGTTTACTGTGTGATTTGCAATGGAGAACAACGCTCGTACTCAAGAAGGTTCCTTAAGGCGGAAAGGAGGAGATCCAACGCTTGAAACAAGAGAGAAAGTCACGAGAATTCCTAGCGCCGAGAAATTTATACCTCCAATCTGGCAAATCCTACGCCAATACATACAATGTCGAGAAGAAACGTTTTACAAATACCGGTTGCATAACCAAAAGGTAATATTGTGTTCACAGCCTTGATGCCACCATAGCCAGTGCCAACAGCAACCAAAACCGATATTGCAATAAATAATTCCGACAATCAGTTAAAGAGTAGCAATTAAAAACCCCACAGACACAAATAAATTACTAATTAAATTCAGCCCACGAAAAGGGCGTCATACCACTGGTGGTCATAGAAACAGTGTGACTCATATGATACCCAGCTCTGCTACCGACAAACTAGATATCAGGCCCACAAAAGACCTGAAAAACTGCTGGTACCAGTGGAAATGCATACTTCAAAACAACAAAAGAACAAAAGAAGGAATTAATGAATTTACTAGTCTCTTTAAAGGGATTTGCCGATCCTATCAAACTCTGTAAGTTTGGACGTTTAGAGACCATAGACACTGGACAGTACTATTATACCAATCCAAGTAAAACTCCCAGATATGCCGTCCGTCTATGGACTCCATAATGCATAATGTTTGAGATAATTGAACAATGGATTTGCCAAAGTTGAAAAGCAAAGAGAGAGAGAGAGAGAGAGAGAGAGAGAGAGGTAAATAGAAGTTTTTTGTTTCAGAAATGACAATCTTTGCCTTTCTAATGCTAAGTACTATGCCTATCAACATTTTACTTCAGGGTCCTACACATCCTATCTGTAGTCCATCTCTTTTACTCGACTTCTACTGGGAAGTAGGTGATGGCCTATGTGGTAGTGGACACTTTCCAGTATACTTAAGAAGTTATACTCCCGTACTTGTATAGCTAAGGCAGAGATGCAATTGAACAAAGCAGAATGGGAAACGTTTCAACCCCTCTGTGATTAAAGTTTGACAGCTGATTTTTTGGACAACATATTGAATCCAATACCTCCGTTTATAGAGATAATCCAGTACCTCTGTTTACAGAGATAATCCAATACCTATGTTTGCAGAGATAGTCCAGGTTGTTGGTGCCGATACAATACAGCATAGTTTGCGATTCCTAAACGTGTTAACAAAAGATAACTTGATGATTCATTGCAAACCAAATGGAACATGTAAAGGTCCTTAAACATTTCAAAGGCAATCAAACAACTGAAAATCTTAATAAATACCGTGCATGTTGTGCGAAAGCGTGTAGTGGCATGAGAGAGAGAGAGGAAACATGGAAATCTTTTGTCTCTGTGTTGAAGACCCGATTCTCTGTTAAAATCAGTATGGAATACGGAACAAAATCATTTGCAAAACTTAAAGCAGCTGTATCAAACACTTAAAGAATTCTGATAAAATGGCTACGACCTTACCATAAATAACAAATGCATTGTCCGCAACATTCCCGAAAAACTCCTCACAAGAAAGTTAGTCTGAAAATGTGCGCTGTGTCAAACACATCAAAGGAAAGGCTCCTTTTAAATTAAAATCTGCTAGCGCTAAAGATTACAACAAACTTTCAACTCTCAGAGAACTTTCAAGACTCTCTTGACAGAACTTCAGATGATATCCAATATCAATTTTGAAACACTTACTTGATAGTGCCCTCATTACACTGCTAACATTTTCAATACAGTTTGAGAAGCTGGCCTCGCCCCCGCAGTCTTGGTTAGAAGCAACAGAGATACCAGTACATAAACCTAGAAGGGACTATACCGACCTTCCAATTATCGTTCCATGTACTAACAAGCTGGCTGGTTTTGCAAATTAATGGAACGGATAAATGATGGACTCCTTTTGTGTCTTGCGTCCAGCAAACGTAGACGTCTAATGTAGACTGAGACGCCACAGAAGCACAACGAAGCATTCTATTAGACTTTTAATTATTTATTAGAGAAGCTTTATGAAGAAAGAATATACAGTTGCCATCTTCTGAGACTAGGAGGAAACTTATGACTCTGCATGGGAGTACAGCATAATGAATGACCTACTTTCCCAAAGTCCAAGGGGCCTTTTACCACATATAATATCCAATTATTTCATAGATAAAAATGGCCCATTTATGGTGGGCACACTCTTTCTGAAAGCCGTCCTCGGGATATAGTAAATGTCTTAAGCCAAGAGCTAACTGCTCGTTACATGTCGACGACAATTTTGGATATGTTATTGGTCAAAGGGTATGCTTACTATTGAACGCCAACTTCATATAAGCCTAAATAATATTCAGAAACGGTCAGAATATAAAGTTTTCAAATTTTTGATATCTGAAACTGTATGTATTCTGCCTCTTGCATCGATTTCACTTTGACTCCAAACTCTATGTGGTTGTCTTGTTACTGCTGTAGAAGAGACCAATTTTTTATGGCCCATTTTTTACCGAAATTAACCTTCTCTCCACATACTTAAATACCTCATGGACAAATCTAACTAAGACAACCTGGAGTTTTATTTTAAACACATTTGAATATAAAGTTTACTCCATTAGTAGCCTTTTATTTTTATAATGCAATACTATGTATATGGTTTGAAATTTCAACTTAAGAAATGTCATCTATTCTTGTGACATCAGGTCACTCTTCATAATTTGCCAGCCACTGACACTTTTGTTCTATCTTCATGACTATATCCTGTTTTACGAGAAAACTTATACTTAAGTAACCGATAGCTAAATACAAAAACCTCGTTACATTAATATTGACGGTTTGAATCTGATGATGACTTTAGATTGGAGGGAAAATTGGGCAGTATGTAAATTTAATAGCAATTAAAATGAAGTAGTCTTGTCGTCACGTTCAAAAAGGATTGTTACTGATAGTAGTCACTTGCATTGAAAGGAAAGGATTTATCGATGAATTAGATCTTTTTTCAGATATATGGAATGTGTTCCTTCTTTTCACTGTCTTGGATGAAGACATCTCTTGTTTGTATATAACATGACTGAACTACCAATATAAACGCACATCTGACTTAACATAAAATCAGATGCGGGGTGTCATCGTATACCCTTTGTTTGATACATATGACTTTGAGCCTAAAATGTACCAGCAGATCAGGATCTACGTTGTTCCACTGATTATTATGCGGCAGTAGATCTGGGTGAACGTTGCGCATTTAATGTTACGTCGTTCGCAAAGCGCACGTTATGAACACTTAAATACGAGAGTCGGATTATGTAAACATCCACCTCTCAGTCACCAGTTTATTTCAAACTGTACACAACCGCACACGCATATTTGTGGATATAATCCTAGGTAAATGAAACGATAGAAGAAAACTATCTAGGGATAGATCTGATCAGAGAACTAATTTATATTGATAAGATCTGACATTTTCAAGGGATCCCATTTTATGTTTCGTGTGCTTTGATCTCCCTGCATCGACACAACATGATTTATCTCTGCACGAGATACATTTATAATGACTTTAGAAACGAGGCCATGCCACTTTTAAACTGGTGACATACTACGACTACTACATACATATCAGTAGACTAATCTCATATACATGTATTTGCTTCATAACACAGTATAGCTAAACTTGTGGCTCAAGTGGACCTGCTTCACACACTATTATGTCTGAGAGAGAACTGGATCAGTAAATTAAAAGAAGAATAGTTATTACAAAATATATAAATTTAGAAATTAAGCAAAGAAAATGAATACAGATTTAGTCTTTTATGAGCAACTTCTGCCACCTAGTTACACAATCAAGCCAGTGAAACGTTTTGACATTGCTTTCGCTGAATTCATGTGCTTTTACAATAGACTGGCTACAAGTTACCTATACCACAACAGTAAATTATTTTGTACTCATAACATGTATAAGATTATTCTGTTCACACAACATATATGCGATCTATATTAAATTGTTCTGTTCACAAAACCTATCTGAAGTAATACTGTTCATATTATGAAAATTTGCTGTTCATAGAACATACAAGAAATTGTGCGATTATCCTGTTTATATAAATACATCAACATATGAAAATTGTGATGTTTACATAACAGACTTGAAAATACCTTATTGCACTTTAATGGGGCATAAAGTCATGTAATGAACCCAAGCCTGTCACTTTTTCCCATCCACCGAATAACGCCGAAGGAGTCACACTTCCATGTAAATAAAGGCTGGAGCATGTAGTCAAAATGTTGTACATAGGGCCACACAACGCTGGACTTTTGTGAAACTTATCTTTAACACCTCTACAGGTTACACAACCATTATTCCTGGATCAAACGCCGCGGACATGAGCATAAATACATAATAATAATATGGACTAGAATGTTTTAGGGCATCATGGTACAAACACCGCTATACATGCTATGTTCGCCAGAACAAGAAAATGCATAGTTTATACAGGCAAAGTTTTTCTACATTTAAAACGACTGAATATGATTACATGGTAACAAAGTTCACCAGTTAATCGATCTACAACAAGAATACTTTACACAAAGTCATGAGTAGCTGGAACCGTTTGAATCATTTGCTATATGCACCATGCATAATTCATACTATATCAGATCAATATCAATTCAGACAGAAATATGACTCTCAACTGAAAAAGACACTACTAAATCTGACAGCACCCGTATATACGAAATTTGCATGACAATTGAAATCTAGGAAGCGTTTCATTTCTTACAACAAAGCAAAATAATCTATAAAACACAGATGATAGAAGAAAACAGAAACATATACGATTGGTACATATCTCTACTACAGCTAACAGATGTACCTTATCGTGAAGGATACAGCAATCTGACGAGGCATTCTGCTGTGGACCTATACTGAAAGATTCAAGCCTTATATACACGTAGATGGTGCGAACCACAGACTGAAATTCTATGGAGCAAGGTAAATTACTTCATATTGACGACAACCTGCATGTGTCACAGTAAGGAGGTCAGCTTGGGGCGAGTAAAGCTAAATAAATCTCAAAAGTTCCATATGATTAAAACATACACTACGGGTAATGTTGTACAGGTAACTCCAAAACGGAAACAGGTCCCACATTATATATAATTTACAATACAATGTAATGACGGATTGGTATAGAAGTTTCCGTGACAACCTGAAATCTCTCACATAACTAATATCAGGAAATCTCGATACCGGTTGACCAAGTAATCTGGGTTAATCAAGGCTGAAAAGTTTATGGCATTTTGAAATAAGTTGTTAACTTTGAAAGAACTTGATGACAGAATACTCTAGTCAAATATGCTCGAAGTCTGTCGAGACGTCCTTGAGAAGACGTCGTTTTATAGTTTTTAGTGACGGTAGCAGTATGTGATGCTATATATGCATCAGTTGTACAAAATTAGCAGTTATTGATGCCAAACAACTTTCTGTCAAAGTTTTCATTCTGCGTTTTGTTTTTAGTAGAATTTATAGCAAGGTGGGCCAGACCTGATACAAATCATGATCGTTGATTTACATTAAAGAGCCTTTGTACCATAATACTGTCTGTCGAATTGAAATGTCCGGAAGGCAGTTAGCCCCGACAAAATTGATCTGAGGTGGTTCCGAAAGTTTCTAAGAAATGCAGTTGTTGACGGACAAGTAACGCACAATGTATAAAAGATGCAGGACCGTAACGTAAAGTTACTCAGTTCCATGGCTAGGAGAGTAATAAAATGAAATTGTAAATTATCAAATCGATTTCTTTATTCCAAGTCAACTGGAATGGTTTTCCAGCTTGCTGCAAATTCTCTATCACTTTTAGTTCTTGTAGTTCTTGGTTCATTAAAAAACTGATTTGATTATCATGTGTGCAAAGATTGCACTTTCATGCCATTTATAAAATACAACATTATCACTTTTGTATATTATATCTGAGTAGTAAGTATATCCTTTGAATCAAAACATTAATTGTATATATTATTTTCAGTACTTTTAATTTCTATAGCCGAAAAGACACAGTTGTGTGTGCAAAGAAAAGGTATAATGTTGTTCTAGAAAATTCAACTTGGACAAATATTAATACAATTCAGAAAAATATTTTATTTTAATGAAAAAGCATTGTCCTTCATCAAAAATACGATCGAGTATATCCGAGTCAGTATTTGATTGAACTTTCGGTCCTGGCCCAAGCTAGGCTAGGTGATAACATGATGCTCTGTTTGGTCGAATTATGAATTGTTTTCCGGTTTATTGTATTTCTGTCTACCTTAAAATTTCAGCCATTCATCAGAACGTTTCCCATGTTTACATGTTTCTTATCTTTACATTATCCGGAGACTTTGTAACACTGAAGCAACCTTTAAAATGGGAACTGGTTCAGACATCCTACTGATTGCAAAGAGAACAGCGTTTCAAAAGTTAAATCTCATGGATTACGCATTAATGTTTATCTTTTCTACTATTATAAGAAACCTGAAAAATAGAAATTATATTGTCTTTTAATTATGAGAAAAAAGAAAATGCCTCCCCCAAAAACTAAGCAAAAACAAAACAAAACAAAGCAAAATCCGTATCAAATACTGTCATCCTTGTTATAAAGATAAATTTGTATTTGAAGTTCAATTTCACCAATCTGAATAGGAAATGTTCACAATTTTATATTCCGTTACAAATTGTGTTTCTTATGTAGTACTTTTCAAGTTCTCATGTTATTTTTCATAATTCTGAGTAGATTCAATCTTAAACAATTTTTCCTTACTATCCACTACCAGAGTAGTATGAATAAGCTGCAAAGATGCTCTACAGAGTAGTATGAATAAGCTGCAAAGATGCTCTACAGAGTAGTATGAATAAGCTGCAAAGATGCTCTACAGAGTAGTATGAATAAGCTGCAAAGATGCTCTACGTCCTTGTTGAAGGCTCTGAACGACAGATATTCTTGCTTTATCAACTAAATAGCATACGATTTTAATGATCAGTTGTACGTGTAGGTGTTGGTGCTAACTATGGGGTAAACGTTATTTTTAAGTGCAGGTTATATTGTATTTAACAATGCGTCACAATTTATGCATTTAGTTATTGATCATATTAAAATGGCGACCAATACACGATTTGCTATGCATCAATTTAAAAGCGATCAAAATAAGTAGCAAGAAATACACAATTAGCTAAGTACAAATCAAGAGCGATTGATGCACAAAAACCACACAGTTTTCTATGAGTAAAATGAATTGAAGAGGTATCTAATGAACTTAATTACTTAACTTAGGGAAAAAGATCAAATAAAACCAAAAACTGTAGTAAAAGATGAGGAGGTATAAATATTTTAAAATTCACATATTCTTTAAAATTTACATATTTTGCATATTCTTGAAAATGTACATGATTTTAGAATGCTGTCTATGAACTCTAAATGAATACATCTCTTCCAATGGGTAAGTTCTAAAGATTGATAATTTCTTATTTTCTTGGAACAGATTTTGTTCAGCCCATTGGTAAAAAGCTCTCTCTCAGAATTAATTAACCTAACTCAGTAGAAGTTGTTTCACCTGAATAGATTTGCAAACATATTCATGGTTTAATCTGCACAGAAATATAAGGTAACAGTATAGAAGATAGTTCTTGGACATATTTTGAGAACTTTAAATGTAAATTATCCCTTATACATAACTTTCTAGACTTATAAATATACTAATGGCTATAAAATGTCATTAAAGGAAATTTATCTCAAGTTCGGATTACAGTTTATAGCAACCTTTAACAATTTGTTCTGGCACAGCCCAAAATCAAAAGGATAAAAGGTATTAATGTAATATTATTTGAAAATGATGAAAACAAAAATATAAAACAAAATACCCCCTCCACACCCACGCCCACAAACAAACAAACAACGACTGCTGTTAGGAAATGCAAGGCTTGCTTCAGTTATGTAGAACAAAGTCTAAGATTGACATCAATATTTTATGCTCATATATAAAGCCACAAACCAGGGCTAAAATGTTTGGAATTGAAGAGTGTACATATAACCTTGGCCGCAATACTTTCCTTGAAAGATTCAAAATTGTCACAAATGATCTGTTCTCTGTGTATATGGGGACATCGGATGGAAAAGTGGTCTAAGGCGCTTGACTGTACCGTTCACTGCCATTTCAACTCTTTCTTCGTAGGTTTGAGTCTCGGGCTCTCCCAGTGTGGGTATGTGGGAAAGCCAATAGCTTCCCGTAGGTCGGCGGTTTCTCCACTAAATATGCTGGCCACCATGTATAGCGTATTATGTGCTGAAATATGGCGTTAAACCCACAACAACAACTGTGTATATGACATGCCGAAGCAATGTCCCATCTTCTGTGAGTTTCATATATCACAGATATTTCTTCAGCTCAACAAGTAGTAAACATTGTAATATTAGCAAGATTATATAAGTGCTAGCTCGTTATGACACATTTAATATCATAATTCTTAGTATATTGATCATCTACCGTGTGTGTGTGTGTGTGTGTGTGTGTGCGTGTTGTAAACCGAGGACATTCATGAGATCACACACCAACGTACCGAGGACACACCTCCAACCGAGGACGTCCTCGGTTGGAAATATGGTAAAATCTTGCTTTTACCAACTATTTTAGCCTAGAATAACGCAAAAATCATGATTTGTTGGAAGGTTCCCGTTTACACGCTTGATGCTTGTTCGCGATTTTAGAATGTATCTTTCTTCCAAAGCTGGCGATACACACTCCCGAAACCATGTCCTCGATTGCCCGGTGGAAAACTTGTAGAGAGATCTCCGCTATCAAATTACACGTTGCAAAAATGTATTATCTCCCTTTTCGATCCAAATATCAACTACCAACTACTTAGCTAAACTATACGAAGAAAAGCTGGTGCATATAACAGTCCCTGGTATTTTTTTTAATAATATTTCATGCATGCGAGACAATAGTGTTGGGAAACTCACGATACCATACACGTCCAATACAGGCACATAAATCTACGACAGGTACGAAAAAAGTACATCAACATGCTATTGGAAATACGCATGAATTCATTGTAGAGTTGTACCGAAATTGTCTAATTATCCAACCCATCTGTAAAGTTAAAACGTCCTGTTTGCGGCGAGATTTTACACAAGTAAAGATATTGAAAAAAACATCCTTGATATGCAAAATTTATTTTATGATTATTAAATGAGCTATATCCGCCCCTATTTCATCATTTGCCTACTTAGTATTCAAACAGGAGAGAACAGATGTAAATCAAGTGGAAAAAACCCGTTAAGGTGAGATCGAATTATCACTAACCGAATTTGGAAGTTACACGAACAGAAATTCAGTAAGTATATAGAAAGATAAATACATGATATAGAGGTCAAACATTTATCATGAAGATGATCAGTCTCAAAATGAAACATTTAATTACAGCAATATGCTTTTCATTATCGCGCTCTTAAGACCTGCGACTACACATGCAAGCAATCATAAACTGTTGAATGCATTCAATGTTCTTTTAAAAGTATATACCTCCTTCATTTGGTGATCTGATGACTTTGCTTAACATATCATGAATTATGTTTGTCTCAATAGTTCTGTTGTAAACGAAGTCTTATTAAAACAACACACAAAATGTAAAAGACAATGCGTCAATCTATATTGTTTTCCCAAATTTAATGAGGTTTTTAACAATAGCCAAAACGCTCAGGATATTCTAATGGACCAACTTGTATTTATAACTTAAAAGAACATTTATTTAGAGCTGCATTAGACTGTAATATTCTTACTCATTTAGTCTTTTTTCAGTATGTTTTACACAGAAGGCGACGAGGAAATAAAACTGTTTAAAACTTCCAATCAGCGATACAAAACACCTTTACGAGGTACCTTGAATTAGCACATGTATAAACTAAGTCATTTGGAAAGAGAATACGAGAGAGAGAGAGAGAGAGAGAGAGAGAGAGAGAGAGAGAGAGAGAGAGAGAGATTCCCACGCGTATTATGCAACGAAGATATTACTCTATTTTGTCAAAAAGTGAATAGTCATTGCCAATAAGGCGAGTTTCCTGCCATAAATGCTCAAATCCAGTCAAATGGTATTGTTACAAGCCAGGGGTATTTGCTTGACCGAGCGGTGTCAAACCCTGGCGCGATTCCGCTAGAAGTCATAAGTTTACTCCAAATTTCCAAACACTTCTATACAACTTCAGTTGTAAATTAGAAGGCCCAAAGTGTCCATTATATACATAAATTTTTCGCTAATCAATGCAAGACCACAGATCTCACAACTTGCCAAATATTTATCATCCGCACATCTGCATGGTTTCTCTTCATCAACTTTCCGTACCCGTCAGCAGTTCACGCCGTAGAAATTATACAACTATCCCTTAACACAAGGAACTATTTTTACTAAGCCACCTTAGGTCAGTCAATTCATGGTTTCAAGGCACATTTCGCCAGTACAACTGCATCACATTTGCCACCATGCCGACATAAACGGTATCTGCCGAGTCCCTTCTTGTTTATTCCTTTGTGTAATTTACCGGTCTCCTACCGTAAATACTGCCGCTGCAGTCACACCACCAATGTACACGACTAGGTTTTAACAGCGACTACGGTACGACAGGGACACTCATGCGCTTTTGACCTGAATTCACTAAAAGTCAACCATGGCATCATGAAAACTCACTAACACTTCACTCCGCGACGTTTGCTCCTACTAATTGGCTAATTATTTCGGGCTAAAGAATATTTCCATTGCACCGAGTTCCAATAAGCAAACAAGTAATCACACTAGATGTGTAAATATGTTCTCGTTGTAAGTGATTTACGGATGTCCTCATTCTTCATGTTTTCTCAATAATTGTGTGCGTCATTAGTTTGTATTGATATTTTTTCTGTCTGTGTAAAGGTGCCATCGTTGTCCATTATGTCTGCAGTCTCTAGTTTGTCAAAAATTATGTGTATCCTTTGTATTGATATTTGATTTTATATGTTTAAAGATATCTTCTTCGACTATGATACACCATAGTCGATAGTCTTCATGATTTTTGAAAATCATTGTTTTCTTTCGTTAAAGAATAGTACAGAGGATCAGTGTAAAAGCGTTCATTAAATTCTTAGGTCAAAGTTAACAAAAAAGTCTTCATATATGTTAACTATTGTGAAACAATTAAATCATATTCAGTCATAATAAGGTTGTGTCGATGTTAAATATCCTTAAATGTTTTATCCTCACTGAACTGGCTCTCTTCTAGTAATATCTTTAAGTTTTCTACTTTGTCATTCAACCAACATTTTGCGCATTACTTTATTCACATCTGTATATTTGCGAGGTGAAGAGGTCATCAAAGACACTACAAAGGGTTAATGTGACATTGATCTGTATTACTCGACACTTACAAGATGGTCGAAATTGAGATTATCAGTATACATATGGACACTTTCTCAAAGATTTCTTCCTGTTCTGTCGTATATAAAAGTCAGATGTCTCACCTTGGTGCATACACTGGCAAATAAGATATCAATATGTTCCGGCTGGCGTTCATTTCGGTAACTCTGCTTTATGTGGCTGAAGCGGAAATAAACATTGACAAACGACTCCTTGTGAACGAGGAGACAGACTTACTCCAAACTGTGGTTGCAATGAAGGCGCAAATAGCGACTCTGACCGATATTGTAAACAACTTGACCAATGGTAATATGAAATGACAACATTTAATGTTATATATGGTTTAATGCTTTTGTTTAGTTGCCACATGTTTTAGTATTTTAAGCTGATAATATCTAATTTACTGCTTTGCAATCAGCATGGAAATGTGTGGATTTAAAAATGCATCAAATACATAATTGATAAATTTATCGAAATTTTTTGTATTTGAGTGACTTTAGTGCATGAATTGTATTGTATTATTAATTTCAAAATAAGAAACGTACGTGCAAAAAGCCAAAATAGTTCTGTAATAAACTTATAAAATATGTTCTGTAACGCATTCTGTTTCTCATAAACAATTTTTGTCAGGCATACTATAAACCGAAAAGGTGCGATATCAACAGCTAATTCTTGTATTATATTCATAATCATGTAAAGCTGTATATTCAACACTTTCTTTTATGTTTACTGTTTGTCTTATTTGCCCCTGTTGTGTAACTGCTTTTGACAAAGATTCAGTGAAAGTTGAAAGCGCTTGGGCTAGTTAAATGCTAGTTTTGCTCTGTTCGTTTTCAATTTATAAAGCATTAATTATGTTTGATTATTTATGATTGTAACCTGTCACATATATTATGTTACAGATTTTAATTAAATACATTAGGTGTCTTCAATAGAATATAAAATGCATGAATATTATATTTTCCCCAAGGCCATTATTGTTGCGGTCCGTCCGGATGCATCTCAGTCTGCTATGCATTTGATCTCACCGTTATGTTTATGATTATATTTCCCGTTAACACCAACACTCAAGTCTGTCATGTGTAGAATTACTGTGGATTCCTAAATAAAGCTAATCTTAATTTGTTTAGATTCTTCTAGAGTCTAACCATCCAATAGTTTTTATGGTGAGTTTATGAAGAAACTGTGATCACCGTTCTTTTGGTAACTATGCTGTGTTCGACGCCTCTCACGTTAAGATCAATACCGTTTACGAAACATCATTAATTATGCCATGTTGCAGTTACTGGAACGTACGCATTTTGTTTGATGTTAACCACTAAGTCAAATGCCGATTAACAGCGTTATTGTTATGGTGAATAACACATTCGATAAATACAGCGTTTATCTTTTTGGATTATGGTAATGGATTCTGGCATCTGGCATCAAATAAATACTTCTGTGATCACGCAGCTTGAACATGGAGATGACGTTTGGGTAGCTTTTATCTTCAGCCGATTGCAAAATACTCGCAGGAAGCGCAGGCGACTATCTTATGCTTCCACATCTTTTGAGTTTATCGACAATAGAATAAAGCACATATACAGAAATATGTGCAGAAATACATATCATTTGGATTTATTAAATATAGTATTTGTAACCTTGTCTGTCTGCCTTTCTACCTGTGGATCAGTTTCAGGTATATCCATAATCTACCAAAGTATGCAAGAATAATTTTTTTCCAATAATCTGCGCCTTATGAAAGATTTCTAGATTATTTGGAATACTAATATTCATATATTTGACCCATATTCTCATTTATATACAAAAGTAATTATCTGATGCTAGTATAATTAGCAAACCAAATTGCAATTATAAATCGTAAGCTCCCAATTCTCAACAGCATCTCTCAATTATTAGATCATTTCCTTGCCAAGACAGAAATAGAACTATTTATTGCTCTAACATTATGCAAGATTTACTTCATTTTTATTTGCCATGAGCTTTTGGACACGACATTCTAGGTATAGCTGATGGAAATATTGTTGTGTAATAGCATATGCTTATTAAGCTAATAAAATTAATAAATCAGCCATCTACGAGTAACGTTTTCATATACTGCTGTAAATTGAAAGTCACTTCTTCATTCCGCTATAGAACATCACCAGCATACACTCCAGTTCTTCTTATACCTGTTACCCAGATTTCAGCACGCACATATTGCGACAATTTCATGTCAATATGGTGCTGATGTTTCTGAGATGTCTTTTAAAATACGCTGTCCAGTGCTGGAGTGTTCATGTGTAAGGTAAAACATTTTCACTTCAAATAAAGACATGTTTTTTAAAGACAAACGTATTGAGAGCAAACATATCTTTCAGATTTTGTAGTATTAATATAAATTTGTTTTCGCTATGTAGAATTTAAAAAAGGCATAATAAAAGTCTGTGTGAGTTTACCATATATAATTCGAGAATATTCGAATTAGCATGAATTTGTCGGGAAAGCTGACTAAGAACAAGAGCATGCCCAAGAAAAGCACACATTTTTTGCAGTTTTAAATATTTTACTGTGCAGAAATCTCTCTCCATATCAATATGTGAGAAAGTCATTCCAATAAAATAATTGCACAAACTATCTCTTCTGTATTACTGCAAGTCGTTTTCTTTTTTATTCTTAAACCTGTTCTTAAAAACACACAGATCAATAAATATGTCACCACTAAAATACAAATGAACTGGCTCCTCTCGTGCTAATCGGATTAACATCAGCTGAGAAAGGAAGTGAGTACAAACTGTTAAGTGTATATATATATATATATATATATATATATATATATATATATATATATATAATAATAATAATAATAATAATAATAATAATGATAATAATAGTTTACTGAAAATATATCTGCCTTCATATGACACAAATATTTTGTCACATCCTGTTCAAGTAATAACAAATTCGCAAATATCGCGCGTTGATGGTCAACTGTTTTCATCCACAAAAACAAAATAAAACATTTTTTTGTCAGCAATCTCGAAAGAGCAGCGACTATTACAGCAGCGATAACAAAAATAACAAGGATGATGATGACAATGATGGCCAGAAAATTCAAATGAGATAAATTTAAAATGCGGTTCTCGCGTCATAAATTTATATTGACCTGATTCAGGAAAATGGTTCAGTATCAGAGATGGATTATCAAAGACTATGTGGATATCTTTCATGTTCCGTCAATTATATGCATGTATATTGTTAGAAACTTGGGTAGTATATTTAATAATAACATATCTCATGTTTCAAAGTTCAGTCATTATTGACATACGTCTCCTCCAGATATCAACAAGTTCTCCATATGCAGTTCATATAGAATCGTATTAGATTATATATTGATGAGTTTACGAGGACGCATTTCAAAGTTAGTTCTTAGGCAGACAATTGGCCTTGTTCAGTTAAGTGTTTGAAGCAATGGCATTTACTCCTTTAATCTTGTTTGGTTTCTCATGGCCTCCACAACATCCCCGTATCGACTTTATAAACTTGTTGCAGCGTGCATATGCCCAGTTACACAAAATGTGTACGTATTAAGAAATGTCTGTTATACATGCTTTTTTCGTCGACAGTCAAATCTTTTCCCTTGTTGAGACAAACTATGACCTTTCATAATAGAGTGTTTAAAAAGTAATCTTCTGCATTCAGAAAGGTCGGAGCTACCAACTTTTAGTTATGAAATCCCTTTATATCACTATACAACTATTCTGACAGAAATGTTGAAAGAAATGGTCAGTGCTCTCATTTGTTATACTTCTGGCATCGCAACAAGATCCTATTATAAAATTACGATAAAGTGGCTTGATTCGCTTTAGAAAAGGATTTACATTTGGTAAAGGAAAAATACCTATTTGATATCTTAGCTCTAACACAGAAATATCCATTTTGACAAATGTATTCCGGAAGTAATATAGGATTATTGTTTTACATTTTTCAAGTCATCTTTTAAAAACTATACAATTTACAGAAATGCCATCTTAATGAACTTGTATCTATATATTTAAAATTTTAAGAAATCACTCTGGAAACAAATCACATGTAAACAAATACACGAAAGGTTTGACACACTGCAAAATTTTGAAATATATTATGACTGATGCTTAATCTGGATAAAACTAAAGTAGAATGGATAGGTTCTAACATAAGTAGTAACAGACAGTATGTAGACATTTATTTCTAGAATAGTGTGAGGGGAACTTTGATTTTTCAGATGTTACTTTTTCTGTAAATTTAATAATATGTTAAATTATAATTATATTAAAAAACATCATGAGATATTATCACTTACAAAACAAAGGGCAAGGCGTCGACAAACTGTACTGAGATAATAGTACTACTGAAAGTGAATATTTCTTTCAGCCGATTCCAAAAACATCCAAGTCTTTTTCAATTTTATATGAGGTGGTAAAGAAGACACAATAAAAATCGACTGATACAAAATTACTCATATCAGGGATTAAAACTGGTGAGTATTCAGCAATATGCAAAGGCTTTTAAAACTATCTGCATTAAAAGACTTCGAGTGAAAATTCGTTTCGAAAAAATATTTATAATTTCTGTTCCATATCCCTATGTGGAATACAGTACATAATTGACTTATTTGAGAATAGAAAAGCTCTTTTGGAAAGATGTTTTGAGATCATGGAGCAAATTAGTACAGGCAAATAGAATTCACAATCATCAGTTCAATGTATTTCATGAATTTATTTGGTTTTGCTATGGTATCATGATGGCATTAAATACAGTTTTCTAAAATACATGGTAAATAAACGTATCATATTTGTTGAAAACCTAGATGATGATTTGAGAAAATGTGTATCCTAGAATGATGTCAGAAATAAATTGAATTATACCCCTATGCATATCCAATATCAAGGTCTTGTAGATTTAATCAAGTCATGTGTTTATTCTTTCCATAAATTCTCGTGCACTTAAGAGACGTCATGCAATATCCTATATTATTGATAATACATCAAAGTATCAAAGGGATGTTTTGTAATATTTGAGTAATATATCATTATATAACCTAATACATTAAGCAAATAAGGAAACGTTTTTGAATTTTGAGGGAAAAAGGAATGGCCATTAGTTTGTCAGATGTATTGCACAAGTTTGGATATAAAAATATGGTTTCAATATCAAATTATAAATACAGCATTAGCTACCAATTTGTTTTCGTTTAAAATTTGGCCAATAACTCTCTTCGTGTCTTTTGTAACTACTATAAACAATTGAACATATTTTGTTTACTGTTCTTTTAGCATGAGTTTGGGTGTTCCTTGTCAATTTTATATATTGTCTGAATTGAAAAGAAGGAATCATTTCGGGATTAGTGCACAGGAGGCTCTTGAAGAATTTATACAATGTTGAAAAATAAAATTGTTTGCTCAACTATAGTTTGAAACAAATTGGAAAGATAGTAAACGACTTATCGACTACATTTCTAACAATGATTCTATTTTGATTTCTACATTTAAATCTTAATAGCTACATTTCATAAAGTCCTCATCTCTTGTCTTTTTTCTTCTCTTTTTTATTAGTCTCCTCTTTGAAAAGGTTTGACTAATAGAAAAATACCAGCATAAACTGCATAATGGAGCTTTATTTTAAATAGTTGCGACGTTTATTTAAAACTGGTACCTTTGATTCTTATAAATATATTCCCTTTTATGTTGTTTTATGAGAAAATGGAGGAGTCGCAAATACTGTTCATCAATTATAGCAGTAATACATCCTTTCCATCTTTTGTTTGTATTTTATTCTTTCTGACATCTTATATCTATATGAAGTTACGATTCTTTTTACGTTGTGCAACTGATTTAACAATGCATTTTAATAATTGTCTCAGGGGTTCGTTTTTGTGGCTTAACAATTGTGTTCAGCGCAAAATATACCCCAAAAGTAATATTAATATACAATTGCAACTTGTTTCGTAACAAACTGTAACTTGTTCCACTCTGATAAAAATAAAGAGATGATAACTCTAACAGTACATTTAAAACCAGCAAATTTTTTCTTGTCTATCGAACTTTGTCGTATCCTTGTTTGTCATAGCATAGATAGAACTATTTCGAAATTTAGAGGTATTTTAGATAGTTGACAGCAACTCTACTTTGCAGAACTTCATTTTATATATCCACCAAACGATTTAATTAAAAATAGACAAAAAGTTAAAGTTTCCCATTCGCAGTCTCTGGATTAAATTGATTACGTATTTCTTTTCAGCTTTATACAATCTTCCTGCTTTCATGGTAACTATGACCCAAGGTCTACAGCATTGCTCCATAAACCAGCACGTGGTGTTTGACAACTCCGTTGTAAACGTCGGTAACGTCTACGACACACGTCATGGAATCTTCCGTGCCCCCATCTCTGGAACATACCAGTTCAGTTTGACATTTTCTTTGCATCTTGGTCAATTCCATGCCGGTATCGTGAAAGGCAATGCAAAGACATATATAGGATTGCTCTTTGCTGAAGCTGATTCAACTGGAAACTGGCGTCAGAGAAGTACTTCAGTTCTTACCCACTTAGAGAAAGGAGATGACGTATGGGTAATTTGTTTTTCGGATGAATCCAATTTTCTGGGATTTAGCGATGAAGCCGGTAGATTCTATAGTCATTTTTCTGGATTTTTTGTCCATTATTAATTTTTGAGACAAGATATTTCGAATAACGTGCGTTTGAAACAAGTTTAAATGATGTAATATATTATTACTCCATGATCACCAAATTGACATCATTCTTTTCACTATTATTTGCTTTTGCTTTTAAATAAGAGTTAATTAGAAAAGAAGCTAGTTTTAAATATTAAAGGTCTTTAAACATTAAAGTGTTGTTGTATTTTCTTTTGTTTTAATATAAACCTAAATGTTGGCAATGTGCCATCAATAACATATCATCATGGTGTTATGGTGTTAAAACATCACAATTAAAAACACAATTAAAAGATGATAGCAGAGCAGTAATTCCACGGTTAACAACTACAAGTATACACCTATTGTTTCCTTTTGCATTACTTTCTATTATAAGACAATAATAACCGTTAATAAAACTGACGACTGCTGTACGATTTGAAATAAACTATATGAAGACATTAAATTCATATTAGTCTAAGGACGCCTAAAGGAAATTCATAAAACGGCATAAATATCATATGGGTTTATTCATTAAAAACATAATATGCTTATTCTCGCACCACTGCAAAACATTTGCTTATTGAATAAACATATATTTAACGTCAGCTCGTTGAAGAAGGTTAAAATCTTTTATTTTTGGATTCCTTTCAAAACATTCAATGATTACCTAAAACAACGTGTACCCTTATCAAAAGTACGTTATTACCATCGGCTTCTCTCAGTTGATCGACTACTCTATCAATTTATCTTCAATTTTGATTATATTTTATAAAGAACAGAGGCTTCATAACCTCCTCAAGACATGTAACACATCATATCAACATGCATCTGTGTCAATACTTGAGAAATGGGACACATCCAATTAACGTGTTAGTCTAATGGACGCAAAGAACGATAAGAGTAATTAAAATGATAAGAAATGATATGAAATCAAGAAAATGACACGCTTCCTACCTTTTAAAGTTTTGATTGTTCACATGTTGTCCCCAAAACACTGGACACGTTTCCGATCATCACATGTAATGGCTGTGGTCAAGTGTAGCCAAAGTTAGCAAGAAGAAGGAGGATGAAAAGCATTGAGATGGCTTTATTCACTTGGACAGGGTAAGGGGGTTTCTGGGTGGCTTGCATTGATGATGAATCTCATGGGATCCGAGGTAATTCTACATTTCACTAAGTATACTCGTTCTGTATGTGGTTATTCACTACATATTATACACATCAGGAATCGAAAAATAGCTAGTTGTTCATCTCAAGATAAATTGACAGAAACAAAAAATAATAAAACCCATCAATGTCGAACCCACTGCATGAGTATGCCGAAATGTTTATGTCTCCCTTATTTGCAACGACCTTAGAACAACATTTGTTGTCAGATAAAAGGATCTTAAACGCGCTAACACCACAAATATTTTTCCTCTAAAAATAAAGACCACACGTTAACAAGACATCAACTTCACACTTGTATATTTTTTTCTTGCTCAACAGCGGTATTATTTGCCACTACACATTTCTGAATCGCAGATCGGTATTTCATGTCACGTACAAGAACATGACGCAAACATCTAATACACCGAATTATTCCTATCTCAAATTACTTAACACTTATTCATATGAATATCATGAGAATTTTGTATATAACGAAATCTGGAAAAAAGCTAGTCCATGCTACCATAAACGTTCCCTGAATGATTCAGTATGAATGACCTCTGTACCTAACAAATGGCTAATTACTCGGTTTTAAAGATCTTCCCAATACCGATTCACTATGGTCAAACTAATAATCACTGAAATCTAACAAAGCAAAAAACAGAGAGGTAAATAAAAATAGCACATACTCTAGATTTGTTTATGCTTGTCCTTTATTGTGCAGCTTTTGTTTTTCTTCAAAACCAGTGAACACTTCTGACGAAATTACGACAATCGTTTTGGATTTTCCATTGGACTTATAATATTCCATTTCAAAACAAGTTTTAAATTGTTATTTCGAGTTCAGGAATGTCTTTTATCCTTAGCAGCAAATATGTGTCATGTAAGAAACACTTGGGTATGCAGAATATAGAAAGTAGGACTTGACGTATACAATTAGTTTTATATTGATCTGTGCATCAGAGCACAAAGGAGGAGATGGTGGTTCAAAATATGGCAATGACTAGTGATATCACAATTGACAAGCATGTTATCTGACGTTGACAATTTAATCAGGGGAAGCAAACACCATACTCTTCCGTGGTAAGTCGAAATTATGGATTTGTTTTGAAACGCCGATTGTAGTCGTGTTCACACATTTCTATCACTTCGTATCCTTGGCTTTCTAAACTCTGGTTTCGTGGGTATGTTTTGTCTTGCAATTCTTTGATGGTGAAGTCTGAGAAAGTAAACAAATAGGGCATCTCTGAAAGAAACATCCCCAAAATTCGTACACGAACTTCGGGTTTTCTAAATCATATCCTTCCATGGAACAAGATCCAATATCCTAGCATGTTGTATCCACTTGTCTTGTGTTTCAGACAGATAATGTAACCAACTCAGATCTTTGGCTGAATATCAACGGCTGACACCTTGAATAGACTGAGGTGGTATAATGGAAAGTTTGTTCTCGGATATGAACTCATTTTGGCAGACTAATCCGTACGCTTTGGCTATGTTCGAAATTTACTTCAAAAGATCGATACCTGCGTGAGCATAAAAATGGTCGAAATTTTCTATTTCGCAAAATATCCACATCAGATGAAAAATATTAAAACATTTCGTCTTCAAATCAAATGGATCTGAAGATTGGGTTTGGTACCAAGCGTAGACAACTCGTTGTCCTATTCGCTTACACTTAGGATCGTAGTCTTAAGGTTCAAGCAAATGAGGGAGCTGAATGTGTTGATGGGATTCGGTATTGAAACTGTTTGGAAAATAGTCTTTAGCTGTTTCTGTCATCCGAAACGTTTTAGGCATTCTGCTCAAAAGGCATTGCGGAATAACTCATGCAATATTTAAATTGTACTTTTCCCACTATCATGTTAATGATTTTGACGCCGTTCATAGCGACTGTTGGAATTTTGGTTCCTTGTTCTAAATAATAATTTGTAAGAAATTGCTCGTCGTATCCTGAAAAATTGTGAGCATTAACCGTGGGGTACCGATTACAGTTCCCGTAACGACTCATCTCCTGTTCGCTCGAAATGTTGTTGGTGGGGTCTAAAATTCTCTAGAGAAACATGAAACATAAAAACATAAAACATAAAAACATAAAAAATGACAAAATCCACACGATAATCCTGTTTATTTCTTGTTCAAGTCGTCATTAAATAATTCATTGGGCTCGTTGTCATATCTTTGAATATTGCATTGATGATCGAACTTGATGACTTGCCCTGAACAAAATAACAAACCAAAACAAACAAAAAACAGACCCCCCCCCCCCGACATCGGTTTTTAATTTTAAAAACGTGTTCTCGATACGAAATTGTAACCCATAAATGGAAAATACTATCAATAGCAAGTATCCAGCACGTCTTGAAGTTTCTGCATTTCAGAAACACCACAAAATCTTTCTTTTGGAAATTCGTGCTTGATGCAAAGAAGTTATACTTCTCTCCTTTGCCTTGCTCTGCCCTATCATCTAATACTTTTCCATAATTATTTCCATTTTTTCCATGGGTTTTAGCCACGACGATGGCAAGGGCGAAATGTTTCTGATCGTGATGGTTGTTAATTTGGACGATTCTTGTTTTGGCACGGAGATTTTGACAAACTAATGTAAATTTTATGTTATACGCCCCCTTTGGAGGTGGAACGTGTGTCATGTGAAGAGTAGATTTTCCATGGTGTCAAATTCATCAATTATTGAATGTCCTGATTTTTATTCGAAGAAGTTAACTCTGCAGGTGTACTAAATTTGATCCACACAGAAGATTTAAAACTCTCAAGAGTATGGGTAGTCTCAAACAATCGTGATCCTTAAATTGTCAATTTCTTTCCAGTTCCTCTGATATAGATTCAACAAAGTCAGTAATAAAAACAACTGATTTCATTGCTGGAACTTGAGACATGAACTCTTTAAATTTGGTTGAGTACATGTAAGCAGGTGTTCTAAATTTACTGGGAGTCACTTTAGAGTAGATCAAATGTGAAATATCTTTAGGAGCTACCAGACTCCTTTCTTGGTTGATGATGACTACCTCAGGTTTGTGGAGAAGGTAGTTAATGTTTGGATCAGGATAACTCATGTCGTCTTTAAAATCACACGGGAAAACTTTAACTAGCACTTCTTTCATAGTATTAAGCGACACAAAACGTCATCATTTTTTGGCTTCTGGTTTCTCATTGGAAATATGTGAGCTTTTCATGATGATTGTGGATTCAATTATGATTTAACTAAGTTACCCCATCAC
>JAECUM010002378.1:0-21537 GCA_016617855.1 Megalonaias nervosa
ATGTGTTCCTACAATCACGTGCCAGTTCTTGTCATTCTGAACATCCTCGTTTCCTTTCGAAAATGGTTGATTACTCTTTTTTCCCTGCTGCGCGACGGATTTTTCCGGTTCACAAATGTTTCTGGAATAATTAAAAAGGTAAATAAAATATAATTTACCATATTATATTAAAATGCCGTTGAAGGAAATACGACAGCATTTATTGCTAGCTGCATTGGTATCCTAGATGTGAATGTAAATGTCACTATTCTTGCTTTATATAATAAAATATATCAAGGGAGGCAACCTACTATTGAACTATTTGTTGAAGTATCAACTGCATACATGACCCTTGTAGAATGTGTTCAAACCTGGGTAATGTTTGACTTGTGCACAGCAGTTGTATCTTATTGCAAAAACACACGCGAATAATGAGAGATTTTTGAGCATGTAAAACTCGTCCCCAACCCACTCCTGTGTTCTCCGCTGATGGAAATAAACTTTTCCCCGAGCACGGCCTGATCGTGAAACACTATGTTTCTTTCCTACTTCAAACAATATAGGCTTGATCGTAAAACACTATGATTCTTTCCTATTTTAAAAAGGATTCACCTCAGTCACTCATACAGTAATTAAATAAATGACTCACTACAAGTTATGCCATGTAAATGACATCTAGGAATAATGTAAGTATTGCCTGGCAATTGTTTTATCTATCGTATGCTCGGCGCATTATGTCCTTATGTAGTATTAACGGTATGGTATAAAGAAGTATGCATTTAATGAAAGTATATACGCAGATTTTCATTTGGCTAAATGTATGCTATAACTACAAGACCTCGAAAACTTTGCAAGGTAAGAAACAGAATTTATAGAAATCAACGTTAGATTTAAAGCGGCATATGTTGACTCAGGATTCTTTTAAAAATGTGGGTTTTTTAATAGACAATATGAATGGCAAAATTTGAAATCAATCTGAAATCATTTATCTGTTTGTGAGGATTGGAAAAATTTAAAATTGTTTTTAAAAAAAATGATGTTACCATTGTTTCATAGCACGTAAAGACAATTTGTAAAATGTAAAGAATTCTCTGGATCTTTTAAGACCTTTGTCAATGGCATTAAAGGCATCTGTACTACCAACATAAAATTCCAGTTGTTGGTGCAAAAATGTCAATCAATTGTGGGAAGAAACTGGATAAACTGGATAAAAGAAACGAAAATGTGCTGAACTGAAGGAATTACTAGCTTAACAACCTACCTAGGCATTACACAAACAATAGAATAAAGATTCCCCAAGTAAGGGTATTAACCACGTGGATGATCAGTAACAGAAGGACATTGTTGACGTGCTTTTGTAAGATAAATACGAGAGGTAAAAATATATCCTGAGAGTCATGTTTGTTTACAAGATTTGTATTGATTGAGAAAATAAAAACGTAAGAGAGCGGTGACATAAATGATGCTTACCGAAAAAATCCCCCACCCCCTCCAAGAAAAATAAACAATAAAAACACTATCATAAGGGCGAAAGCCTGACAAGATATTTTTAAGTTAGTGACTGTGCTACCATCATAAAACTCCGGTTACTTGTGCAAAAATGTCAATCAATTGTGGGAGAAACTTTATAAACTAGATAAAAATAAAAGAAAATATTAACTGAGAAAGTAAAAATATTGACTGAGAAAGTAAAAACATAAGAGGGCGGTGGCATAAATAATGCTTTCCGAAAGAAACTATTATTAATGCTAAAGCCTGACAAACACATTTTGGTTAGTGAAAAAAAGTTTTACAACAAAAAATATAAGGATTTGCAACAAAGGGAAAACATTACGTACGTTATACTCACACAGACAAGATGTAGTGGAGAGGTTAAGAAAAACTCTGAAGTCTGGAATGTGAAAGTATTTTATTCAAAATGAAACCTTCTTAAACGCTATCGTGAAAGGGAGACACCTACTGAGTTCGTGGTTGCTACAGTTGTGACTGAAGAACCCGATGACAACGGAGGAGTGGCGGAAGTACTTCCTAGTTGTCCTTTGACGCGGAATGAAACCTACGTCGACGTCGTCCTTGACGTAACGTTAACGTCAGAACAACGTGAAGAGGCGGAGGAGATACTCCATGACTACGCAAGTGTCTTGACCGAAAGACCATGCTTGACGGACTTGGAGGAGTTCATTTTGAAGTTACTGGATGAAACGCCTGTGAAACTGAAACCCTATCCACTGCCTCATGCGAAGTTAGAAACCGTACGGAACAAAATTCGAGCTATGCTTGACTTAGGGGTCATTGAACCAGCCGAATCCGCATGTAGTTCACCGGTTGTTTTGGTACAGAAGAATTCCAGGTCGAAATGTTACCATATCCCCAGGCCATATTCGCCGGAGTAACCAACGCCAATGTTTTTCGAAAATAGATTTGTCAAAGGGATATTGACAAATTTCAGTTCGCAAAGAAGATCCTCCAAAACTTGCCTTTGCAACACCAGATGGGACCTACCAATGGGTAGTCATGCCGTTCGGGGTGCACAATGCACCCAACATTTTCACCCGAATGATGAGGAAACTGCTAGAACCTTTAAGAGGGACCGGAGTTTCGAATTTCATTTACGATTTGTTATTGGCGACACATACTTGGGAAGAACACGTGGTTTTACTGAGAAAAGTTCTGGAACGACTTAAACAGACAGGGCTCACCGCCCGACCATCTAAATGTCACATAGGATTTCGTAGACTGACTTATCTAGGACACACCCTCAGTGAAGATACATTAACCCCAGATAGTGCAAAGGTCGACCAGCTTCGGAAAGCCGCACGTCCAACTATGAAGACGGAAGTGCGATCTTTTCTAGGACTTGCACGTTATTATCGTAAGTATGTTGTAAATTTCAGCGCTATTGCTAGTCCGTTGACTGACTTGACAAGGAAGAAGGCTCCGACGAAAGTTATTTGGACTGACGCTTGTGAGAGGGCATTTCAGACATTGACAGATAGGTTGAACTACCGGACGTGACAAAGGACTTTGTCTTAGGTACCGACGCTTCTGACCGTGGTCTTGGTGCAGTTTTGCTGCAGGAACATGATGGGAACTTATTCCCGGTTGCATATGGTAATAGAAAGTTACTTCCCGCTGAGCGTAATTATTCAGTTACCGAAAGGGGATGCCTAGCGATCATCTTTGGAATCTCCAAATTCCAGTGCTACCTGTATGGGCGAAAGTTTATTCTGGAAACTGACCACCAACCGCTTGCTTATTTGGCCCAAGCTAAATTGACGAATGTTCGTTTAATGAGATGGTCATTATTTCTTCAGCAATATCAAATTCAATTGCGTTACATTAAAGGAAGTGCCAAGGTAGGAGCATATTGTCTGAGTAGATTAGTTGATTCTGAGGTGAAGAGGTCACTTCAGGACATGTAAACAATGACTTGAAATGCAACTTCAAAATTCGGGGAGCAAATTCCCAGATTTTACTCTTAAGGAGGGGCCTATGTAATGTGTCGAATTTTGAAGAAGTACTTTATCCTAAAGTTGAATAAATTGTGCATTAAAACTGTATCGTAGTCAAGCCAGGAAAGTCTTTGAGAACGGTCGCTTTTATATTTCTCTTGTTTCATCTGTGAAACATAAACTGGCCTACGTTTAAGCTTTAGTGGAAATGACCCAGTCATCGTAACGGTATATTGGCAGAGAATACATTAGAACTACGACCGTATCTGTTCGTAAAGGACCGCATATCAAATAATTGATCTTCAAAGTAACGCTTATTGCATCATATGCTAGGCTGTCAAAATCTGATGAAAGGCATGATTATTCTGGGGAAAATTTAGGAACATTTGCTTTCGATTGGTCAGTTAAAATTAAGGCGTACAATTTGGAAGTAATCTGAATTTAAGGTAGCGACTTGGCTCAGAATTCTTTAGTCCAATTTTGCTTGCGAGAAGTCGAATTTGAGACTCCGGTGGAAACCTGAGAATAGAGTTTCCCTCGTTAACAAAGTAAAGAAGCCAGATAGCTGTCTTGGAAGGAAAAGACAGGCTATTGTGCTAGGGCGCACGATTGTGTGGAAAAGAAACAACATTAAGGTACGCAATTTTAATTTCCATGTAATTTTCTATTTTTTTTTTTTGTTGGTTTTATGCAAATGTGTTTGATATGCTTGTGATGTAATCCATATATTCAATGTGTAGAATTTCTTATGGTTATATGAATTAATTTCCTTTGTCTGTAGGATGATACAGTTTATCATGAGTTAATGATAATTGCATATTTATATTTGATTTGGTAATGCTCAAATGATCTTGCAGGTTATTGGTTACTGTAAGCTATAATTTAGTGAATCTTATGCAATATTAATCGAGCATTTAACTTATTGAGTGGAACTGGCTAGCCAGATGTAAGAAGACGTATAGTAATGTATGCTGATATATACGGCAGCATCGTTTGTATACAGAACAGGTGTCAATTGCTAATCAATTACCGCGTGGAACAGTGACGATGAACTGTATAATTAAGGTCAGCCTTGGTATATTGCAATGGTCATTTGTAACTATAGATAACGATAAAAACTATAGATAACGATTGTACCTTACCTCAAATACAGTATATTTGTAAGGACCGTTAACCGTTAAGGTCACATTATGCCAGAATTTATGCAGTGTGGATAGCTATTTACGTTTCTGAATAACGGAAGTGAGAGATTTTATATATACGGATAGGTGGTGAAACATATACAGCTTTAGTCGTAATCTTGTCATTTAAGGGAACAGCTTTCTATATCCTCGCCGGGAACCCGATGAGGACAGTCCTAGAGGGAAGTCCGCAAGTAGAGAGTTCAGAATAGAAGGGTCAAGAGGAAGAACCAAGCATACACGCTAGACGTGAAATACACAAAGTCAAGAGGGAACGACGCCAGGTGATGCAATTCAGGCGTGGACATTGTACTCTTTTCACCACTCGTTACTATGATGAACGAATCCATAAATTGAACACTGCTATTAAATTCCATTAATGTAAATCTGTTGGATTGAAATTGCAATTTTTAGTTTATGTATTAATTGATTAAAATTTATTTTATTTTTATTATTTAAGGGGGCTCGTATTTGTTGTTTCTTCTCAATAGTCTCGCTCAGTTCTCTGTCAATATTCTATCTATCTACTCACACTGGGCAATAACATCGAGGGAGGCCATCCTCTAGATAACGATCGCCAAATCATTTAAAGAGGGGCACGCACGCACACTGCACGTCTCCACGTCTTCCTCCCCCCCCCTTTTTACATGCTGCACAACCCTGGGAGTACAGTATTAATCCAAGAAAACGGGGTCATATTTTTCCATACAATTGCAGTAATATTGTTATTATATGCTCATTTTGTTTATCTAAGGATTAATAAAGAAAGCATAAACAACAAGAAACGAAGTAACTGAATTTATGCTGGAAAACACACAAACGTACATTCATCAATACACAGTAGCAATATTAATGCGCACATAGCGCCGGCTAGCGACCATTCAGCTCGACATTAGTTTAAAAAATCTGTCTCTTTGGTCAACGTAAAATTGAAATTTAGAGTCATATTGTGAATTGCAGCAACTTTTCCAGTTGGTCTGGTATGAATGGATTTTGTTTCTTTCTCTCGATGCTACTCAAGTCTCCTTTTCTGCTAGTGATGGACTGGATTTATTAGCTGCGAAGTATGTATGATTTGAGCCAGGAAGGACTCGCGTTGAATAAGCTGCATGTGTGTTTCTGTTCAGTCATTGATTGTCTGGAATCATCATGTAATAAAACTATGAACTCGTTCCTATGTAAAAAAAAATTTGTAAGGTTAACATGGAATGGGGATCCTAGTGGGGACATTAGAGACTGTAAATTATCTTGAATGTTTGTTTTTATTAAAAAAAAAAGGCCAAGACTAAAATAGTCATATCGATTTCAGCAGAAACGGACAAATATCCGGAAGAAATTTAAATCATGGTCGATGCTAAGATTAATACTATAGTCTCCAAACTAATGCAAAATTTAACATTTAAAAATGAAATTTTTCCTGAAATATAAAAAATCTTTTTACAAATTGTACAACAGAAAACTAAAAGTGCGAAATTAACAAATTTAGTTTTATTACAAATCGAAAAGTGTAGCGTGTAAACGAAGGCGATGAAATCGCACAAACATACTATCCAACACACCACCTCTAGCATCCAATACCCCATTAACAATATCCAAAGTGCCTTGTGTAGTCTCTTAAATCCCACATCAACTCTCAGAAGATACGGGTATTGTGTAGAAGAAGGAGGTGAAATAGCACAAATTTACTTTCAAACATACCTATACCATCCAACACCCCAAACACACTATCCAGAACTCCTTGAGTAGTATTCCCACACTTACTATCAAAATAAAGGATATAATGAATAAGAGGGACATCACAAATAAACTTTCCAGTACATCATCTATACCATTATACACCCCATATACACAATTCAAAATTGTTTGTTTAGTGTCTTAAATCCCACACATACCATCGGAAGAATTGCGTAGTCTATATATGAAGGGACTTAATCTCACGAGCATCCTATCCATCACATCACCTATACCATCAAAAACACACTATCCAAATGCGTCATGTGTTGTGAATATAATTCCACATCAGCTATCAGATAAAGGGGTATTGTGTAAAGGAGATGAAATCGCATAGCATAATACATAACAAATCACTTCTACTATTCAATAAAAAGAAACGGGTTGGGTTAAAGGAAAGGGTGATTAAATCGCACAAACATACCACCCAAGACACTGCCAGTACCATCCACACCCCATAAAAAGAATCCAGATTGCGTTCTTTGGTGACCCATGCCTACTATCAGAAGAAAAGGGTATCATGTAAAAGAAGCAGATGAAATCGCACAAACATACTATCCATCACACCACAAACACTATCCAATACCGCATACACACTAACCAAAATCGCTCTACTCCATCATGAGAGAGAGAGAGAGAGTGTGTGTGTGTGTGTGTAAGTCAAAGTATAACACATCAAGACAAAGAGGTACTTATATTTTCTTTATTATATTCTCTTTTTGAATCACAATGATAATTTCGCAACAGATCACAAATGTAAATCTTCTTCTTTCATTCTCTGACTCTCCTTTTGAATTTCTTCAGTGGCATGTGCTCTTCATAGTTTTCAGTTTGTTTGTGTGGTTTGGATTTCTTGAATTTCTTGATCGCAATAGGTTCTTGATCTTCCGAAGACTGCTCCTCTACCTCCTCTGTGTTGACTCTTTCATCTTCACCTGAAAATTCTTCTATTCTCGTTTGGTGATATCTTCCGTATGTGTATTTATTAGGACCGCCATAATGAAAGATAATTAAAATGTCAACATGTATTTGACCTTTTTAGTTGTCCTAATCGGTCTGAAGCAAGATAATTCATTAATTTTATAAACATTTACAGATATATCAAATTCATTTTCAATTTTTCTTATGTCGTTTTTTATTTAAGTTTCCTCTGAACGGTTGATTCATATACTTGTGCATTATTAAACATTCCTTTCAAACATCTACATTGTTCTTTTGCTTATTTCCCGTCGGTTTTTTTTAAATGACACTGTCCATTTCACTTCTTTTCAATATATTTAAGGGCCTTATTATATTTTACAAATTACAATACTCACCTTTATCTTCTTCCTGATCATTAAAGCAAAGTGAGAAATTGACAAACCCAAGGAGTGTAATATTTCATTGGCGATCTTCTTTAAATATGGTTCATTTTCGTTTAAAAGATCAAATATTGACTGTTGAAACATAAAATATCAATTTATTCTGTTTAAAATATGTTTATTCATCTGCATTGATTCTCATCTTATTTCAATACATATTATTGTAGTACGTAAATTTATTCTGACTTGTTTGAGAATATTGAGGTGTGCATTTTCCTTTAAGGACAGACCAGTTTAATCATAGGCGGTGGTGGGTGAAGGTATTTTCTTTCAAACTGGGTTATTGTTTTTCTTTATCTTAAGATAATTTACACATCAATAATGTATTTCTAAATATGTTTGGGGTCCAGAGCTTTTTTATTTAAAAATCACAGCCACCCGCCTCATTAAAATTGTTTATCCTATATTTATATAGAAATAGCTAAATACGTATTTAACTATATTGAATATGTATTTGTTATCTTTTGACACTGAACATTTGACTTTGATCATAAGGGTCCTACTAAACACCGCAAAGACGGGCAAAGACAGGCAAATGCATGACAAAGACGGGCAAAGACACGCAAAGACATAGCAAAGACGGCACATTTTAAACTAACAATAGTAAAAAATGCAAAATGTTGATTCCAAGTACATAGAAAATATAGATGTTTCTAATTTCCAAAGATGGTTCGTTTTCTAAATGCCTATTTGTAATCACAGTTGTAATGAATTATTACAAAAATGGAATCTTCTTATCAATATTTGTATCCTATTTTATCTCATTTAATTATGATGCAGTAAATTCCATGAGGGATTATAGTTTTAACATACATGTGGTGAGCACTAGGGGCAATGACGTTTCAAAACTTTATTTAACTGAAAATTTCCTGTTATTGGATTGTTTCATGTAAAGAAATGTAAGAAATATGTATACAATCAATGTGTTGCTATTTTTATTGTTGAAGTACGCAGCCAAGGCGCGCAAAGATACGCAAAGACATGACAAAGAGGGCACATAGACGTTGAAAACTGACAGCAAATACTGAATGTTGAGCCTAATATTTATAAAAACAGTAATGTTTTGTCTAAAGAAATATAAGATATATGTATATGATGTATGTGTTTATAGTTGTAGATTTGGCACTTGATGAAATATAGTCGTAGAGGCAACTGGCTGGGGTAAGCTAGGGGCAACATAAGCTTAGTTACACTGGAGTTATATCGCATATTTTTGGTATTGAATGAAAATAAAATCAACCTAACAAGCGTGTACTTTGGGATTGTACGACCACACACATTCGCCTATATAACATGCAATACTTAGTTTTTTTTAACCTCCTTATTGTTGTTACAGCAGTGCCATTGTCTTTAGAGATACGCATGATAAATTTCAAACGAAATTTGCCATAGAACTGACTGCGGCGATGTTAAATTTCGGCATCCCCTTTTGAAGGAATTCTGTGCCATTTATATTGTTAGGTACATTCATGGATCGTCCCCTCTAGTCCAGCAACCCTGTTACGGAAACCACACTCATTTGCTTCAAGGAACACAAGAATCTGAAACTAGTGTTGTGTTCACTCATTTATAAAAGATGGATAGAGTCCTAGAATAGTTTTAGCAAATGACATCGAAGGCATGTTTACCATTTGATGGATAGAGTCCTAGAATAGAATGAGCGAACGATATCTAAGGCAAATTTGCCATTTGATAGATAGAGTCCTGGAATAGAATGAGTGAACGGCATCGAAGGCAAATTTACCATTTGATGCTATGTCATAAAATCAAATTCATTTGCCCAATGGAACTAATCCTATATAAATATATTCACTTCGTGTATTTTTTGTGACAGAGTGAAAACGTCAAGCATAAAGAGAAACGTCGTTGGTTCTATTATTGCCATGCAAAGTTATGTAACTATGACAACTCACTCCAATGTGCAGCAAATAAAGAATCATTGATCAAATGAAATTCGGGAAAAACATGCAATTTTCCCTTGTGATCGGAAACATTCTACACTGAACGTACACTGAACATAATACACTTAGCTTACACTGAACATAATACACTGAACTTACACTGTACGTACTACACTGAACGTACGCTGAACATACTACACGTAACTTACACTGAACATACAACACTGAACATAGAGCAAACTAAACGTAGTCTGGGTCATTAATAATGAATTTTGATGCTTGATAAACTTTGCCGCAGTTTCTCTCTCTCTCTCTCTCTCTCTCTCTCTCTCTCTCTCTCTCTCTATATATATATATATATATATATATATATATATATATATATATATATATATATATATATACATGTCTTATGGCTGCTATGTTTTATTTCAAATCTTCATTTGGTTACGAACTGGCATACCCACATCTACTTTGTTTTTAATATAGGACCATACTTGCTGATATGACAGTGTCCTGCGATATCCAAGTCTTCGTGAAATCGATCGTTTACATAATAAATAGTTTTGGGGTTTTTTTTTACTTTTTTATTCAATAACATTCTACGGCACATCAGCACAATAGTGGCTATATGGTGCATCTAAAGAAAAAGTTCGACGTATGTAAAATTGAATAATTGTACAAAATGTAAGACGATAAACCCTTATAAATAAATGTAAACGTGCAGGAAGATAAAATATAAGCCTTATCACTGCTATAATAGGAGAATGGGATATTTTTCTTTTTTATTAATTTGATTTGAAACAGTTCTGCTTAAAATCGAAGATCGCGTATCAAATCATGCAATTTATTCCCGTTCATAAATCACTGTACCGTCCCTTTACAGTTGCCGTTTGTGAATTCTTATGTGTTTGATCTGTTCGGCATACATTGTCTGTTATGCATATTTAATTTGTACTGTGATTTATGTTTGGCCATAATTGAGGGTTGGAGTTGACCCTAACTGACTAATGGAGTTTTATAAACAACATATTACGTACCTATATATTTGTCTGTGATTGTAGGTTATATATTAATATAATTATCACTTGTAGGTAAATATAGTTATAATGCCTTTTGACCTTGTGGTTTGATACAAGGGATCTTGTTTATGAATTTCATGTGGAAAATGACCCTAATCCTGATTCTATTATTGCTTTTAACATAAGGGAGAAGTAAAAGAAATTCTTTATTCCTATCTTAACACCAGTCTTTAGAGGAATCAGTTTTGTTTGTGTTTAGTTTAATTTGAGAGGATTTGTTTATTTAATTATTCATTGGTGTTACAAAGTGTTCATTAATACTTTTCGGACTAAATCACTATTATGGGATTATTGTGAATTCATTTTGAGAAATTTTGGATTATATCATTGTGATACGTCAAGACTGTTAGTACATCAACTCTGTTCCAAGCTATTGGATCGTCAGTACTTTCAAGATTGTTATTCATTCGGAACAACACTAGAAGTAGTAATAGAATATGAGGTTTTTAGCTCTGAGACCCCACTTTCCCCCAAAACAAGTATAAATTTCCTATCTTAGAGACCCCCACCCACCACCTATCCCTTATCCAAGTGACATCTGCCTCAGATACTATATACCAGACGACGGCTAATAATTTATCGATCAGATAAATGTATCATGTTACAGAGACTTGGCTTTATTTTCCCAGCTGCTCTAAAAAAAAAAAAAGTAATGGAAATTCTAGAAAATACGTAATAGAAATTCCAAAGATTACGTAATGGAAATTCCAAAGAACATTCTAGAAAGTACGTAATGGAAATTCCAGAATAATGCTATAAAAGCAGGCAAAATTATTCTCCGTGTTCATGCAGCAAGTGGATCTGTACCTGAGCAGGTAAGTCCTGGGTTTTTTTTTAAAGAATTCCATCACCTATTACTAAAAATATTATTGAATAAACTATAATGTGTGGATCTATAATAAATCTGCCGGATGTTGTTGTGAACAGCTGTTGCAGCACATTGTATAGCTGGAAATCAATAACTACCTGGAATTTACGCAAGATTATATATACTACTGTTACAGCTATGCTTTATGATAATTATTTACGTACTTGCTAACTCTCATTGGCAGAATATCTGTTAACATACTGTCAATAATACGGAACTCTCGTATTAAGTCGTCCATATCATATTTTACACCTCACAAATAAGATCGTATCTGATCAAGTAATTTTTTGGAAGTGATACTCGCTGTTTTACAAGCATTTTTTTACTATCAAGTCGTGGCTCAATTTGTTTTACACGCCGTTGAAAGAGAAACACCAACACCAGATATTATTAATACAAACGGGTTTAATGATGCTCCACTTGAAATTATACCAGAGCTTGTCATCAGCAATGGTAAATATGATATTACTCGAAGTATTCTACTGTAATACTTGTAACATTGTTTTACACACCAGATGTTTTTATGATAATATCTGTAATATTGCATTAGAGCGCCAACATCTTGTTTTGGAATTTCTTCTGAAATATGATTGAAATCGATGATCTGTTTTTTCATTATACAATATTTGTTTACAGTATTATATAATATTAAAAACTCTAGCACCAACAATCGAATCAAGAAACTCACGGAAATTATTATTGTTAGGCCAGCTATAAAAATCGTTCATCTGTCAATACCTCATTTTTCTGTAGGAATCAAACGTGTTTTCTACTTCGCGTTCATAAAAATCTGTTTCATTCACCAAATTACTGTATTCTCTTTCTGTTTCATCAATAAACCCAAGTACCAAGCTTATTTGATTGAAAGTAAAATTTTTGAGGACAAGATATTGTCTGATAATTGCATATGCGACTACGAAATTTATCAGCATTAAATTTTGGAGTGATTTTCGTCCAAGTAAGGTAATTTGAGTAAAAGTATTTACTTTAAGCCATAATTTTTCGTATTGTTTTGTGAATATTTTCTCGACTTCACTGTAATAATTTCGCAATGATAATTGTCTCGAGCGTTGGAGTGATGGAAGTGGAACACCGTGTTCTTCACCTATATCATAATAAGAACCAATCCCTACACCAAATGTTGTTTGATTGACTTCTTCAAAAATACTTTTCTCGCTCATCATCGCTAAGATTACTAATTTCATTGTCAAAATCTTTGATTATTGCTAGAGATTTGTTAACAGTAATCGGATAAAATTCTGTCTTTTTTACGCACCATTGGTAGGATTGCGTTTGAGTATGCTTTTATAATTAAGTCCGTATCCGGGGTTATTCTAACAACTTTAACTAGGGTTTCCTTGTCGTGGTAGTACATACCGAGATGTTTAAAAAATTTCATTTTGGAAAACTATTGTATAACTCATTGTTCCTTTTTATTCCTATTCTTAGATTCCGCAAGTTTGCTGACGTCATCATGGATATTGTTTACTCGTTCTTTTAAATCTACTCTTTCACCATAAGCTCGGTTTTTTTTTTTTTTATTAAGTTCGATTTTATAATCAAATCTAGATTTTCAAGATTAAAAGCGCGAGCAGTATTTTTTCTAGCAGGTTTTCAATTTGTTTATTTTCTTCTATACAATCATCAGGATGACAGTAACTGTTTATAATATCAAAGTCTCTTATAGCTTTAAGTAGTTGTGGTCCTCGCATATGCATAATGAGAATAAAAAATTTTTCTTCTTCTGACAATGGAGAGTTTATCATTGGAATTGAAAATTTTTCCTAGTATATATCACACGTGCTGATAGCAATTTGTCCCCAACATATATTTTGGGGTTAAAAATATTATCATAAAATTCTTTCGCAATATGGATGTGAGTATTTGTGACATTTATTTTACAACGTTAGATTAAATCTGATCATCAAGTGTGTATATCTGAAATGCTGTCAGTCCTGGAAACGGATGTTCAGCAGCGATAACATAAAGTCGGAAGTACAAGTACTTGTTGACGGTATTCGCAGTTGGAATTGTAAAATATTGTGTTGTTGAAATATAAATGTCTGTTGTACTATACAATATTACCTAGTCTGTATTATTGTTTGATCCTTCCAATTGCTAATTATAAATTCGACCAACACTGGAGTTTAATCGACCTCGCAAATGAAAATGCCAAATAGCAGCTTCAATGGGACATTTAATTTTCATCCAAAAATTTTCAACTTCTCCGTCAGTAGTCCATTCTTGTCTATCAGAGAAAGCGTAATGAAGGTAATTTTCAGGATAATATGATGATGAACTTACCTCAAACCCAACTCGGTTATCAGTTGCCTTAAAAAGTGTTGGAATATACCCAACATTGTTTTTGGTTCGTTTTATTCCACCACCAGATACACTGTCAACGTACGCTTTATTCGTTAGATCATTATGGTTAACTGGAACATATGTTGTTCTTATTTTTTTGTCTCTCATATTTATGTTACCTGATATTGGTCCACCGGATCGTTTAAAATACGGGGTGAGTTCTTCTTTTAACTGAGCGTAACTAATAGCATCAGTCTCATTAGCTGGTGTTAGTGAAGTTGTTGGTAATCCAGTTATTTTTTAGTTATTGCTCATTACAAGGTTACCTGTCATTGTCTCTCCGGCCTTGTTAAGTTTATTATCGTCGACGGATTTTAGTTGTGCATAACTTGCAGCTTGTGTATTATCAACATTTGCTGGTGGATACTCGGTTTCCAACCCAATAATTTTTTTACTTGACATCTTAATATTACCTGTAACAGTTCCACCGCTTTTATCAAGCTTGTTATCATCAACATATTTCAACTGTAAATAACTTGCCGCTTGGGTTTGATTTAAGTTTCTTGGCGGATACGCTGTTTCTAAAGTTATTATTTGTTTTCCCTGACATATTCAAGTTACCGCTTAAAGTTCTTCCTGTCAGTGATAGTTTATTATTGTCGACGGATTTTAGTTGTTCATAACTAACAGCTTGTGTATCAACAACTTTTATTGGCGGATAATTTGTTTCTAAACCTAGAACTCGTTGATTTGACATAAATAAGTTTCCTGTCCTTGTGTCGCCGGTTTTCTTTTACTAGCGATGACGTATCAGTTATTATTGGTTCGTCAGCGGAAACAGATCCTGTAAGTGCTGTTCCAAACTTTGTGTAATAGGATATATTATGTAAATTATATAACATAAAATTGTAATACAACAATGGCGAAGTCAACGATATTAAATTTTGACACCGAGCGATTAATCAAACATAAACACAATAACGAACTTCCAGATTGTCATTATCTTATTGTTGGTCGTACAGGCTCTGGCAAAACAAACCTTTTGCTAAATCTCTTACTCAACGATAACTTTAATTACGATAAGGTATATATTTACACAATTAATCCGCAACAAGACAAATACGAGTTATCACGCGAATACAACGATAAACTTCGTGATGAGCTTGACGCTGGCGATGATATATTATTAATAAAACAACCAGAAGAATTAATCCCCGTCAACGAACTTAATTCGTGCGAGCATAAAATAATTGTATTTGACGATATTCCGCTAAACAACGAGGAGATGAATAAGATTAAGTCGTATTTTTCGTTGTCACGTAACAAAAAATGTAATTCGATTTATCTTGCGCAAGGATTTTACAATGTTGACAAAGTTATTAGGCGAAATACAGGACGTTTTATATTATTTCCAGGGCTAGATAATGTTGATGTGAGAAATATTGCAAACGAGCAATGTGGTGACGTAACGAAAGATAAATTTATTGAATTATATCATCAAGCGACCAAAGACAAATACAATTTCTTTTCGTTTGATAAAGTAGCGCGTGATCCGGATTAAATGTTTCGTTGTTGTATTAACACGTATCTATAACAAATTTTATATCGCGTATAAAAATAAATAATGGATTATCATAAAAAAACCTATTACCGAAGCAGTACTTGGCAAACAACCAGAAATATCAGCATTATCTCCAGAGGAACTAAAAAACGTACAAGAAAAAGGTTTCTTAGGGCAGTTAAAAGAACAACAAGAAGCACAGGCGGAGGAAACAGTTAAAAAAAATTGCTGAAACAATGGAAGAAAAAAGTAAAATACAGGAGGTAATTGATTACATTAGCAGACAAAAAGATGTTAATATACCTACTGAACGTGTGAGAGAATTTGCTGAAATAATTACGAAAAAGATTTTGAAAAATTAACAAGTGTAGTGAAGGAAGATATTACTGATATTGAATTTGAAGATTTTATCAAGTTTTATGTTAAAGAATTAGAGCTTGATGATATTCAAAACATAAGGGAATGGTCAGAGGATAATTATACAAAGTTTACTAAAGTATTAAATCCAATTATTAAAAGAGGAAACACCTCGTATCAAATTTTAGGATATGACTATGAAGAAGATCCGTATTTGTTGAAAAATTTTGGTAAAATGCGTAGTGGAGTAATTGCATCAGTTGTACTTAATACTGCAAAACAATATCGAACTCGTAAAGACCCGTAAAGACACAATTTTTACGCAATGCTTAGAACATTTGAAAAAAAACGTAACAAAAATTTAGTTGATGAAAAGCTCGGTTTTGGTGTTAAAGTTTTTACATCAATCGCCAAAGTGGTTGACCGACTTATCTGATTAATGTCATCAAAAGAAGCAGATAATACAGGTACTGAAATCTACGGCGAGATCGTGGACATATTAGATAATCTTAGATCAAGTGGATTACTAACAACAGACGAGTATGAAATTTACATGGCGATCTTATATAAATGTCAAAAACACTTACTTGACTCATCACAAACAACCAGTGACAGCGCAAACTTTTCTGTCCACTGTGATCCGCCAATCATACTAGATCCCGGTAGCCAGTACGAAATTGGATTAATTTCTGCTACGGTATAGCATTCCATGGCAAATGGAAAAACAAACGTCAATGACGACTTTACATTTAATTCTGGTGTTTGGTTATGAGTCAGAATACCACAGGGAGCATATAATATAACTGATCTCAACAAAACGATAAGAGAGTTGATAACAAAATACACTACCGCAGAAAATTCTGAATTAAATCCAAACTATAATTCGCTACGAGCCAGAATCACATTAAAAATTAATTTGATGATCGATTTTTCACCAGCGACTAGCATTGCATCGTTGCTAGAATTTAATCGTCGACAGTATGGCAGTGTTGCAGAGCAAACTTTTTTGGCGGACGGAGATCTTCCAGTTAACATAACAGAAGTAAATACAATTTTAATCAATTGCTCTATTGCATTAGGGTCTTACTGAGCCAAGGGAAGTCGCGGACAAACAATCTATAGTTTTTCGCCAGATGTTCCGCCTGGTTCACTGATGCAAATTACTCCTCGACAAATAATATACTCTCCGATACTCCTGAAAATCAAATAACCAACATAAGAATGCAACTAACAGATCAATCAGGACGACAAATAGATCTTAACAATGAAATTTTCACGTATTATTTACACTTACGCGCAACAACATAGTCGATAGCGAAGCTATTGCGCGTAAATTTTATAAAAATAATTTAATAACAACGATGTGACAAAAAAAAGTTTATGGAAGAACTATTGTAGTTGGATTTTTTGGAAATATATTTACAAAGGTGATCGAGAATATCCCAGGAATTGCACGTAAAGTAGCACCAATTGCTCTTGATGCCAGCAAAGCTTTTTGACGGGGGCAGCTAGAGCAGCAGGCAGTGCAGTAGGACAAAAATTAATTAAGGCGCAACACCTACGGTGTCGGAAATAAAACGAGCAATATCAGATATTGCACCGTCAGCAGAAACAGAACGAGCTATGATAACTACAACAAAAAAATTGCTGTCGCCACGCGGTGAGGAGGTGGTACGTAAGCTAGTAATCAAAACAGGACGAAAATTAGATTTGCCTCAGATTTAGCAATTTTGTTCCTAACGCGCGAAACACGTCGCAATTTTATGTGGCGATTATAAAATAAAAAACGTCAGTTAAAAATTATCTTGATTTTGGTGAGGAATATGATACTGACAATACAGCAACAGAATTCGAGTATATTGAATACCTCGACGAGTACTCACACGAACCAAATAAAGCTGGTCAAAGAATTTTTAACACACGTGACGAAGACGTGTTCTTGCTGCCTCACAAGGCTATGCTAGAAGTTCATGGTAGGATATTAACAGCAGCTGGTGATGATATTGCAGATGGCACAAAAATTGTACTCGTAAATAATGGCCGGAGTTTGTTTAAAAGTGCACGATATCAACTAGCAAATCAAACAGTGAAGGATATTAATGATTGGTTACCGGTTGCAAGCGCAATATTAAATATTGTTTCGTTTAGCGATGATTATTCGAGAACAATTGCAACAAATATGATGTGGTTTAAGGATACAGGAGAAGGACAAGCTGTTGGAAGTGAGTTTCGTACTGGCGCTGGTGCTTATGGCGCAGATAACAATAATCTTACCGAAAATCCCGCTGGTAATGCAGTTGCTGATATTGGAAATGCATTAAGATTAGCCGTCACAAACATACGACAACAACGTTACAACGATAGATATGCCAAACGAAAAGCGCTTGCGGCGGGATCACGACGAATAACAATGATGTTGCCGTTAAGCACAATATTTGGATTTTGTCGCAACTATAATAAGGTATTTCGAGGGTTGAAACACACGCTTATTTTAGATCGGGCAGATCAAAGTAATGGTCTTATTCGAGTTTGTGGAGCTGATCACAAATTTGTGTTTGATAGATTAGCACTTTGGATGCCTTGAATTGTTCCGTCGGTGGCTAGGTTAGCAGACCTTAACACAACGTTAGAGGCTTTTACAAAAAAGATTTATTTTCTTCAACATAAAATATATAAAACAACTGTTTCTAACACAAACAATTACATGTGGCCTATTACAGGTACTCCGAGCGAACAATCACCAAGGCATGTATTCGTTGTCTTTCAGCAAACAGCACGACCTGATAGCCAGCTACAAAATAACGTCGTTTTTGATAACGCTTGACGTCAGGAGAATATTTGTTAGAATAAACTCTAAACAATACTGAGAACGAGCAATCGAATGTGATTTTACAGACGGAGCTGCAAAAAATGTTACTAGAGCGAATATGTGCCTGATGGAAGCGATGCAAAAATATCAGGACGCTGACAGTGGATCACAGATTAATATTGAAGAATTTCGTACTCTTTATTCGATCTTATTCTTTGACGTATCAAAACACTCCAATCGAATGATTAATTCAAGCGCAGAAATAAAAGTAACTTGGACGCTTGGAGGAGCTCCACCAAACCCTCTAAACGTATTTGCGCTTGTGTCTAGCGATCGATTCTTGACGATTGACTCAGTCAAAGGTAGAATGACTGTCCAAGTTTAATCGAACAACTTTGATCTAATCAAGGAAAATGAAAACGGAATACACAGCTAGAGAAATATACCTAACACCCGGTCAATTAAAAAATTATCAGCAGCGACTGCTAAGCGTAATTCTGTCTCTGTAATGATATCCCCAAAGACAAGGCGTCCGCAGTGAAAGTAATGTTAACTCAAAACTAAATCAATAAGCTAGATCAGGCAAAACCTTTTATCCTTAGGTTATCCGTTGCACAGGTAAAATTTATGGCAAAACACGGCGGATTTTTTGGACCATCACTTTCTGTAATTTTACCAAAGATTCTACCGGTATTAAGAACACTTGGACTAGCAGCAGCGTCACGGGCAGTATCTGGAGCAACTAAAAAGGCGGTATCTGGAGACGGAATAAAACAAATTTTATATAACAATAAATAATATGATGCCAGGTAAAAAGAAATCGCCAGTGACAAAATGTAAAAAAAAAAGAAGTCGCCAGCGAAAATATCGCCAAGAAAAACAAAACAAGGAGGAACTATTCCTTTCGTTCCGCTGCTAGCGGGGTTAGCAGGCAATCTAATTCCAAACCTGCTAGGGATAGGGCGTGGATTGACTCTACCAGGCACCAGACGCCAGTGACAAAGTCGACGGCTTTGCCGTTGCCTTTGAGTAATTTCGAAATTATGTCGAGATTGAATGACATTGTCGGATTTCGTGGAGTATATTCCAAAGACGAATTAGATAATGTACAGCAGGTGGTTCGTGTGTTGTAAATATGCAAAACTTCGATGATGGATCCGGCACTCATTGGGTTGCAGTCCATAACAATAATTATTTTGATTCGTTCGGACTTTCTCCGAGTGATCTTATAAAAAATATATATTTTTAAAAAATTAAAAAAAATAAATTACTCGTCTAATCAACTACAGCCGGTTGGAACATCAGCTTGTGGTTATTATTGTATTATGTTTATTCGACAGATGTCCCAGCCGAGACTCGGAGAGTCCAAATTTAATTTTTTAAAATTTATTTTACAGTTTGGCAATCAACCTTCTCACGTTAATGATGAGATTGCAATGAATTTTATCTAAACTAAGGAATATGTCAACATACTGTCTCAAATGTAAAACTAAGACAGAAAATACTGACGAGACAACGGAAAACACAAAAAATAATAGAACAATGTTAAAAAGCATTTACGTTGTTTGCGGTAGAAAAAAAAAATATGTTTTTAAAAAAATTATCCGGAGCTGGGATGTACCCTGACATTGTCAGGGAGGTTATTTTAGTAGATGATTAATTGACGAAGGTAAATAATACTCAATATTATTTTATAATTTCTGAAAATCTTTGAAAATCTGAAATTCTGACAAAATATTTTGTAGACGATTAAAAAATAAAATGAAATGTAATTGTAATTGTGATAAAGATCTTTGTATAGAACAAGATAAAATTGTTACATACTGTCAGTCATGCAATCGACGTGAGGTAATTAGCAGCGGCATTGACATCCACAAATTTTTTGGAAAATTACCGAAACCAAAACGAGGATGGACATTGCCTGGCCATAAATATACTGGGACGTACAATCCACGGAACGAACAGTTACACGAAAACGATAATCCATTACCAGGACATAAACCTTATAATCAAGCCGATGCAATAGCAATGCGTCATGATATTTGTTACCGTGATAACCAACAAGATAAGCACGGCTGTGATAAGGTAATGCTAGACAAACTTAAAGATATGAAACCTGTAAATATGAGAGAACGATTTGATAGAAGGTTAGCTAAAGGAATGATAGGAACAAAATATAAGTTCGGACTCGGAAAAGAATTGTATGATGATCTGGCATCAGAGATACATAAACCTAAAAAAATAAAAATTTCCGAGACGTAAAGTTGTCGCAAATGCCGTTGACGATATCTGGACGATAGATTTAGTTGATGTGTCAATCTTGCTAAATTAAAAATGTCTTTTTAACGTTGTAGATGTTTTTAGTAAATACGCGTTTAGTGTACCCGTTTCAGATAAAACAGGAACATCGATAACTGATGCACTAAAACAAATAATAACAAGTACAGAAAGAAAACCAAACAGAATCTGGACTGATAATGGAGAGGAATTTTTTAATAAAAAATTTGATCAATTTTTGGATCAAAATAGCATAAAAAATATGTTACAGGAAATGAGGGAAAGAGCGTTGTCGTTGAAAGATTTAATCATACACTAAACGAGCTGCTATATAAACATTTGACAGCTAAAACACAAACAGATATATTGATGATCTGTCACAAATTATTAACAAATATAATAACACGAAACACAGATCAATAAAATGTCACCAAATGACGCAATTAAAAATCCGATTCTTGCAAATGAAAACATGTACCGCAGACATAAAATTTAAAGTTAGTGATCGAGTTAGAATTTCTCTGACAAAAAAAAGTATTTGGGAAAGGATTTACCCCAAACTGGACTGAGGAAGTATTTGTTGTTGATAAAGATTTACTGACAATACCTGTAACATATGCGCTAAAGGATTTATTGGGTGAGCCAATAACCGGTAGTTTTTACGAGCAAGAACT